>NMRA01000375.1:207160-317732 GCA_002633005.1 Phoronis australis | reverse complement strand
AAAAAAAAAAAAAAAAACTTGCTGTCAGAGCAACATACTTGACGGAATTCGAAGAATTCCGCCAAGTAAAAAAAAAAACTTGCTGTCAGAGCAACATACTTGGCGGAAGAATTCCGCCAAGTAACCAGACAAAATGGCCATTAAAGATTGCTGCAGTAGTTGAAATTGCCCAATGACATGACCTATACATCCAGTTTCAATGAAATCCATTAAACGGTTCTCCCCTGACAGACTCCTAAGACCAAAATGGCTCTGGGGTGCAAAACATTGAAAATGGAATGCCCTACTCCAGCGATGACCTACACCATAGTTCCAAATTTCAAGTTCTGGCCGTGAATTTTTGAAATACCAAGAGATCAACCGGACACAATAACAGCAATATGCAACCTTATATATACATGTGAGTACATAAAATTGTTTGCATTTGACACCATCTACAGGGTTCATATTCAGATAGTGCAATGCTAAGTCGATGCCTCTTGTTCTTCTAGGTTTTTCAGATCCCACAAATAGACTTCACTTTCACGTCACTCCCCAGTCGTCACCAGCTTCACTCCGTCATCCAACTGTTGCCTTTGCCTCATATCATAGACAGCAAAGTGCTACAGCAGATTTTTTGTGTTCTTTTATTCTCTACTCCTTCAACTCTGCGAGTCGGAGGCTTCTACCCACAGTTTCTTCACCCACCCAGAGATTTAACTTGGTGTGACCAGGCCTATAGCAGCAATCTGTCGTGAAAAATGTACCTTAGTTGGTACATCCTACTGATTTAGGACTGTAAATTTTCTGATGGATCCCTGTGCATAACAGAGCGAGTTTATATTATCATCCAGGCCATAATTTTGCTATGTCAACAGCTACAAGGTAGTTGTCAACCTTCGTGAAGTCCGTTCACACTTCCTCAAACAAAATTTTCAGACCATTTTCAACCCATATACTTTTGAAATCCTCATTGATTGCAAAATCTTAATTCATTCATTAAAACATCACACAATTGCTTACAATCACGAGATTGACAATTTTGAAAAATCAATTTTTGTTTTGAACATGAATTTCAAAAAACATAAACTGCGAGAGACTATAGAATACAAACTACATATTCTTACTGTCAAAATGCAGGAAACTGTTTCAGATTTTTGATTTACCCTAAAACAGATATTAGCCATTTAAGTCCCTTTTCAAAACAACATACCAAGTCTTCAGTTTTGATTGTCTATGAATCTTCATTGTATGGATGGAAATAAAACATCTGAGACACTGTTCCCTTGGCAATAAATTATACAATTACTTAATGAACAAAATTTCATGGGAATCAATCTCAGCATTAATTTAAATGATAAGCAGACGTTATAAACTGCTAAAATCATCGAAAAACAGAAGGCCTGAAAATAGCTGATAAAGATTAGACATGTAATTGAAATCAAGCCGTCTCAAGCAATTCCCATATTTGACACATAAATGATGTGTTCAACGGACACTTATGGATACCAATGGCAAGAAAAATATAATTTCGAACAATACGTATGCATTTCAATTCTGAAAAAATGCAATAAGGTTGATAAATACCCTAGTGTAGAACATTGCAAATTCTTTCAGAAATTTTGAAACATTGTAAGTGGTACCAAGGAATCAGCAAATGTGTGTGAGCAACTGAGTTCTGGCTGCCCGGCATTTGTTTTATTTAAAGTGATCCTTAATGCACCTCATCCACCAACAACCCGTGAACATAAATGTCTCCGAGTCTACCTAACGGCATTTATTTTCACGATTACGGCAAAATCTTAACAAATTTGGACAAAAATAATTATCCAAAATGAACTTTTTTCATTTTTCAAGGGTTTCCAATAGTATTGTAAGTGCCCAAAGATTTTCAAAACTTTGTTTGATGGTTGCTATGGCACAAAACTTGAGCACACACACAGAGGTTTCATGGAAAAAATGACATGCTTCGATACTGGAATAACAGAGGTCTTCAGCCCCGAATCAAATCACTTGAGTGTTTTGTTAGACCATTAAATGTCACAACGGCACAATGTTTGCAAGCCTATAAATCACAGGTTGTCATAGTTTTTCGCTATGACAAATTATGGTTTGAGGGGCTGCGCAAGCTGTGGTAACTCTAAAATTACAACATTTTGTACAAACCTTCAAAGCATCAATTGTCACAACATAATCAGGATGCAGTGATGGTTGGCAGAAGTCTCTGGAGTCTTGAAGTATGGGCGATTCAGCACCTCCCCATGAAAATGGAAGACAGAGAAAGTGGGTGGGGCTCTCACCTCTCTGTCACCCAAGGGGAAGCGTGCCTGTACCTTTGGAGATGGAATTTTTTGGTAGAGGGGAAAATTCCCCTGGTCACCAATTCCACCTGCGGTCGCCACCCCTCACTGGCCTCAAGTAACCGAAATTAGCACATTATTTCAGTGATTCTAACCTTGAGAGACTTTTTAATCATTGGAAGGTAATTTTGGGCACAATAAGGGGAACATCACGTAATTTTAAAATATTTTCCATAGGAATTGGGGCCAACATTCATCCCAAAAATTGAAGCATCGGAGGTCTAGGTAGGGAAACTCGAGGCAAAAGACCACTTTCCCCCCAGACCAATGAGCTTGAAGGGCATGGTATCATAGACCATTTAACAACAATAACAAAAAACAATCATTTTGAACGACAACAGCGTCATGGTTGACAGAATGGCGTGGGTGGCAGGTTATGACTTCAATGTAAAGATATGACAGTGACCATTGCCCATTAGATTTCATGACGTAGGTACTGCTTTTGTAGCATAAAATTGTTGTTTCGAGATCACTGCAGTTTGAGGGATACAGATTGTGCAACAACACAGGCCACAAACTCTTGTAACAAAAAAATTGTAACAGTTTGTGATTCCGAGACAGTACACACTGCTGTAATTTGAGGATTGCGATAGTCTGTGGCCAAATTAAGTTACAAGATCACAAACTGTGCAGTGAAAAGTTATAACAGTTTATCTTGTGTATCCTGTTAGAACAGTCACACTATTGAGGATTTATCTGTTTGTACAGTTGCAACACTTTGTTGTCAAAAGTGGCTCACTCAACTAGTATCGGCAAGTCAAGTCCTCCAGTCTGAGCGTCAGAGGGGCAGTTTCCCAGGATTCCTAGTTTACCCAATAATGCCCTTCAAAATAACAGCAAAATGTAAAGAAGATATAATCACTTGATTCCTGGTATCCACACACGCATGTAGAGGAGATACTAATAACCATAATTAACTTTACCAGACAGTGGCATTTCGTGGATGTTTTGAAGGTCTTAAAACCAGATTGCTACTCAGCACTACAATTCTATGGAAATAAAGGGTAGAGTTTATAAAATTTAATAACTGGCATGGTCACAAGTAAAAGCATGTTTACAGTAGCCAAAAAAGCTTGGACATTTTAAAAGTCTCCAAGGGAATCAATTATACGATGATGGGGCCAGTCAATCAGGGTCAGTCAACAAGAGACAACCTTCATTCTTTTGCTTTTGGGAGTATTGTTACGATAAAATCTTACAAGTACAAGACACAATATGGCCAACTAGTAAAATGCTATTTCCAACATCTTAAATGAAACCAAATTAGTTCTATCATTTCAAGTTCTGCTACATAGCCATCAGACAGTATTTTGAAAAAAATGCGAACTAATACTCTCAAAAATGAAAAAACGGCTATTTTTGTTGGAAAATGGTAAAAAATTACTCTACATGTGACTGGGTAAATATCTACCTTTCTCTTTTTCTAAAGACAATCAAAGAACTCAAGTTTGAATCAATAATACCATTTATTACTCTCAAAGTGGCCTTATTTCGAATCCCAAGCAATATGTGAACTGATTTAAATATAATGTGTTGCAGCAATACCCATGTTTGAGATAATAAGATGTAATTTCACTAAAAGTAGACCTCTCAGAAAACTAGTTACTCCTGGTGGAATGTCAAAATGCCCTACATGTAATCAAAAATGTGCCATGGTAATGCAGTGCCTCGTTAAGCGCACACCAACAAAATGTTTGAGGACAGTCCTTTAAATATGTACCATCACTCAGACATCTCAGAGCAAAACAGCTTCAAATAATATGTTAACTGTAACTACTGTAAGCAGTAAGCATGCAATGGTTATCAAATGCTTTAAGTGTTTCTATGACAACCAATCTGTCTATAGTATTGTTTTTCATGTTATTGATGTGTTGGTGTTTTTTCAACAACCAGTTGGTGAGAAGGGAACCTCAGTCATTAGTAGAACACGACAATATTGTGACTGTATATTGGTAGTGGTTGAGAGAAGTCGCAGAACAGCCTTTCAACTCCAGTCTGTGCGGCAGAGCGTGTCAACCAATATACAACTAAATTCACTTAACAATTCCCACAGAACCTTGACATTCAGAGTCTTCAAGCCAGACTTAATTTCTTCTCAAGGACACTTAATCTTGAACTGAATGTTTGACCTTCAAAGGTAAATGGTTGATTTTTCTATGTTAAAAAGAATAGGCATACTTTGTGACAGCATTTGAATAGATGCCAACAGCTAACACTAGTATGGCNCGCCCAGTGCTAAGGAAACGCGAGATTCCCCGACTTTTAGAAAACGATCGATGACCACAATGAGTGCAACGACGCCGGGCCTCCGAGACGGTGGTTTAGCAATGTGAATTGCAATTATACAAGTAACGAGTTATTGTCTTGGGTCATGGACTCACTTCAAAATATAATACTTGAACGTTTTTGTCACTTTATTTTCTTCCCATGTTTGCAAAGTTTAAGAACGCCGCCGTCGTCAAAACCTTCGCTTTCCTCGACTTTGTCTGCCGCGCTGAGTTTTCGTCTGCGGTGCACTTGAGAAAACATATATTCGAAAAAATCAGGCCAGAAAAATGAGACAATGGTTAAAAGTGTATAGTCACGCCCGTTTCTGTTACTTAGGACTCTCGCTATTCTCTTTTGATGTGTGACTTGTAGTGGTGCACGCGCGCAAGTTCCCACACTTTGGAGTGCACGTTACCGTGACACCAACATGTGATGGACAGGTGACTCGCACGTAGGCCCTACGCGCGTGCTGAATCCCGCCGCTATCTTTGGCCATAAAAAAACGAGATGCATATTGAAAGAGGCCGTTATATTACTTGACGGCATTTCCAAGTCACGATTGTCAGCCGACTGAGCGGACATTGCGCGCTAACAACGGGACCGAACAGTGCCGCAGTGCAATATTGCAAGGCTAATCTGGACATCTTGCATGAAAAAAAAAGTTTTTCCACCACGAAGTTTGGTAAGGTGATCATTTATGTATTGAAACATCACTGTTTTGTAGCGTTTTATCACATATTTATGCCGTGGCTCGAAATTTTATTCTTGATTGACGAGTGGCTCACGCCCGCTTAACCCCGATTCTTGTCTTCGGCCTACTTCTTTGCCGAGCATGTTTGGCGCAACGGCAAGTGAGCAATACCGTGCAGTCGAGATAAAACAGCAAGCCACAGAACCATACGCTGAAAATGTCATTGAGTCACGGAGTATCGACTATAAAGATCCCAAACACAAAAAAAATCTGAATTAAGGTTTTCAAACCGTTATTACAACCAATTTTAAAACTGCTCTCTGACTATGAACTTGGCAGCTAGTAACCATAAATTTGATGTCTGCTATGGTCTCTGCAACACATGAAGCTTGCACGCGCGCACTTTAGCAAGATGAAATAGTTGCAATCCAAGTAGAGACTGCGTGGTCACTGGTCATCTGCGCTCTACAAGACCGCAAGACGGCACGGGGCTATTACTCAGCAATTCCATAAATTTAACAGTGAATAACTAATCTGAGGCATGATAACCTTTGTTAGGATCATCCGCTGTTATGACATTTTCCCGTCATGTGGCGACGTGACGATAACGCTCTTTGAAAAGTGCTACGCGTTCCGAGTAGGCCTATGTGTGTGGTGTGGGAACTTAGATCACGAGGTAAGATTAACCGCCCAGGGCGCTTGCCTGTCGTAATAAGCGCCCACGTTGGGTTAACCGCCCACCCTGGATTTTTTGAAGTTTCACGTTTAAGCGCCCATGTCTGGTTAACCGCCCACCCCCGATTTTTTGGGTTTCCCAATTTAACCGCCCAGGGCGTTAACCCAAACATTTACGGTAATAACCATAATTAACTTTACCAGACAGTGGCATTTCGTAGATGTTTTGATGGTCTTAAAACCAGATTGCTACTCAGCACTACAATTCTATGGAAATAAAGGGTAGAGTTTATATAATTTAATAACTGGCATGGTCACAAGTAAAAGCATGTTTACAGTAGCCAAGAAAGCTTGGACAATTTTAAAAGTCTCCAAGGGAATCAATTATGCGATGATGGGGCCAGTCAATCAGGGTCAGTCACCAAGAGACAACCTTCATTCTTTTGCTGATGGGAGTATTGTTACGATAAAATCTTACAAATACAAGACACAATATGGCCAACTAGTAAAATGCTATTTCCAACTTCTTAAATGAAACCAAATTAGTTCTATCATTTCAAGTTCTGCTACATAGCCATCAGACAGTATTTTAAAAAAAATGCGAACTAATACTCTCAAAAATGAAAAAAACGGCTATTTTTGTTGGAAAATGGTAAAAAATTACTCTACATGTGGCTGGGTAAATATCTACCTTTCTCTTTTTCTAAAGACAATCAAAGAACTCAAGTTTGAATCAATAATACCATTTATTACTCTCAAAGTGGCCTTATTTCGAATCCCAAGCAATATGTGAACTGATTTAAATATGTGTTGCAGCAATACCCATGTTTGAGATAATAAGATGTAATTTCACTAAAAGTAGACCTCTCAGAAAACTAGTTACTCCTGGTGGAATGTAAAAATGCCCTACATGTAATCAAAAATGTTGCCATGGTAATGCAGTGCCTCGTTAAGCGCACACCAACAAAAAGTTTGAGGACAGTCCTTTAAATATGTACCATCACTCAGACATCTCAGAACAAAACAGCTTCAAATAATATGTTAACTGTAACTACTGTAAGCAGTAAGCATGCAATGGTTATCAAATGCTTTAAGTGTTTCTATGACAACCAATCTGTCTATAGTATTGTTTTTCATGTTATTGATGTGTTGGTGTTTTTTCAACAACCAGTTGGTGAGAAGGGAACCTCAGTCATTAGTAGAACACGACAATATTGTGACTGTATATTGGTAGTGGTTGAGAGAAGTCGCAGAACAGCCTTTCAACTCCAGTCTGTGCGGCAGAGCGTGTCAACCAATATATAACTAAATTCACTTAACAATTCCCACAGAACCTTGACATTCAGAGTCTTCAAGCCAGACTTAATTTCTTCTCAAGGACACTTAATCTTGAACTGAATGTTTGACCTTCAAAGGTAAATGGTTGATTTTTCTATGTTAAAAAGAATAGGCATACTTTGTGACAGCATTTGAATAGATGCCAACAGCTAACACTAGTATGGCAAAAGCAACAGTTATCTGTTTAAGTGTCCATCATCCCGCCTCCCACCACAAATAACGACTTATGATTTGGATCACTTACAGTTATGAAATATTGGTCTTCGACTGTTCCTTAGTCAAACTGCAGATGATTTTAATGCTTCAAAAGAACAGTTAGTGATCGAGACCAGGCTGTACAAGTTGGATTATCACATCACATCATTTTATGCGTTGTGTGTGATCAAAGAATAATGAATTGTCCGTTTTTTTCTAACAGAGACTAATTATGCACCAGTAAGTTCTCTATTTTGAATAGGTGAGTGCATTTGTCAAAATGAGTTGGAGTAGAAACCAGAATCAAACTGCTATTTTGCCTTAATTTCCCTTTTTGCCAGTTATGCTTCTTTACATAGCAGAAAGCACTCTGATTGTTGCTAAGAGTAAATAAATACATGTACTTGTGATATGACTAGCAATGAGGATTTCATTCACCTTAATTGAAAAAAATCCAAGTTCTGCATTGTCCATTAGCTTTCAATGAACTTCAGAAACTCATTTTTTTTTTAAATTCCAGTTTTTCCATGGCCATTTCATTGAAGTGAAATTTGGTCTAAACACTCCGGCTATTTCTGAAAATTAATCAATTTCACTTCGGACAGCAACATACTAAGTCTCTAAAAACATACCCATCACTGCTGGTTAATTACTACCTCGTACACTACATCACTACAAAACTGTGATGTGCTAACAACTAAATTGGAATATCAATGCGAGAGTACAAAGGCACCTTGTGATTTTATCCTTAAGTCTGTTCACTGACGTGGCACAGCTTTTCACGAGTGGTATGAGCGAGTTTGAGGATGTTTCAAAGTTAGAATGCATTGTGGGGCGATCGTTGGCTCGTAAACCTCCCGTGACATCACAGATGAGTGGGATGTGTGAGTTTGAGGATGTTTCAAAGTTAGGATGCATTGTGGGACATAAACCTCCAGTGACATTACAGGAGACCTGCCTCCCGTTCAGTAGTGCTAGAACCTCGCTAAAATGCAAGACTGCGAGATAACGCGAGACTTTGCCGTGTATTTTGAAATGGAACATATGACTTTGACTAGATTTTAGCTAAGTCCTAGCTTTACTGAACGCACGCCTGATTTATAGTTTGCGTTTTAGGTAATGAAGAAAGTCCCACAATACATTTAAAAAGTGACAGCAGCACCATAGATGAAATCCCCGAATTAGTCTCAAACACACTCCCTCAAAGTACACACTTCAGGACAGTTCATGGCAGAGTATAGGAATTACATTATAAAAAGTGAAATGCAAAAATAACAACCTTTTCATAGTTCAAGCACTAATTACATAGAGCTTCAAAATGCTCAAAATTTTTGAGGATTATTTTTAAGAAATTTGCCAAAACTGAAATACACTACCATAACGTGTGCCAAGCAGAAAGTGTTCATCCTAACCAAGCCAGGCTGAGACTTTCATTACGAAGATTAAATTTACCTACAACCTATTACTATTCCCTAGCATAACTCTAATCTGTAAAATCTCAATACAACGACATAATTTCCATTGCTTTTCTCAGTAGCTACATTGTCATCATAAATCAGCCATTAAAATGTCTAGGTCTTGTAACGATCTCCGGTTTACATAGACGACTGATATCTAAGATTCAATAAAACACCAGCACTTGACCATTTCATTGCTGCACCATCTGTGTCACTATGGAATGTGAGCATCGCCAAGATCACATCCATTGACCTTGGAAACAAAACCATGACATGAGAAAACAGTTGCCTTAACAAAGTACGTCAAACACTGAAATCCATCAACCCGCAAAGAATATTAAACAACACTGCATCGGCCTTGCAAAGAAGACCCTCCACCATAAATAAACTTGTACATTAACAATATCAAGAGAAACTACAGTCCGTATTACTTAGGCTACTAATATCATTTTAAGTCATAACAACCTTGATTTAGACCACTTACTGTTAGGAAATTGGTCTCAAACTATAGCATAGTCAAAATAGGTAAATTTCTTGGGCTAACAAAAAACTGACAGTTGATTATTGCCAGAGACCAGGCCCTTCAGGTTCTCTTGTAGCATGTCATTTTATTTATGGAGCACGGTGACTTTAAATAGCAAACTCTGATTATCTACAAGACCAAAGAAATACATCATCTGAGTAAGAAACAAGCGAGACCAATTTTACAGCAGCGAGAGGTCTAAATCAAAATTAAGTTTCTTCGACGGAACGCGGGTTTACTGCCGCTTTAAGACGGAATACAGGTGGCTCTCTTTACAGTATTAAGCACGATCGTTTCTCCTTGAATGGGTTCTCTTTGCGCGGGTAAACAAGTGCGTCCTCCTCCACGTTCTGTTGGCAGTACTCAACGAGCTCCCTAAGGGTACTCGAGAGACGCGTGCGCTGGTACTTATTCTGCACCTGCAATTCTTCCACCTCATGCCTCAACTTTCTTTGCGCCTCCAGTTTGGCACCGCTCACCTGAGACATTTTACCTGCCAATAGATCAAATAGCACGATATAGCCGAGGACATGGCGACGGACCTGACTGGAACCGAAAATGGACTAAAACCCTAGCATAATTTACTGATGACACATAACAGGTCCAACATTTCTAATTCTTGACAGTGATTTATTGAATGGAGGTTTAATTCATTTACTGGTACTAAATTCGAACAGAGAATGGCCCAAATTGCCGTTTTTCCACTGTTCGAAGGCTTGCCAGATTGTACGTACAAAGCTCAAAATGAAACCATGCATTAACGGTGACAGCTGTTAAGGCCAAACCTTCGAACGAATAATGCCTTAAGTCAAACTTTCTTTGTACCAAGTTAATTTTATTTTCAAAGTTGACCAAGTCACCTCGAGGTTAATAATTAGCAAGTCAGTAACAACATTACACACACTGCATTCAATTTAATGGCGCAAAACCCGTGAAATTGGTTTAATGTAACAAAGTGATTACGAACAACAATGGAAACGCCTTGCGTCTCTAATAAAATAACCAGATAACACAGCAGTACAGGACACACTTACACTAATAACGACCGACGTTTTCATTACTAGTCATGCTGGGGAACATGAACAAAATGTTAAAAAGACATTAACAACACAGTCAAACAGAATAACACATGGAAAGTTACACTGACAAGTTGTAATGACAAAAGTACAACTGTGTCCCTTTCTGAAAGTGAAGGGCGCAGGGTGAAGCAAGCCGACAGAAGCAGGTTATAGCAAGCGTGCTAGCAAATGGTTAGGTGGTTCAAAGGAGTCTAAGTGTACTACAACAGTAAAGAAAGGACGACTCCATCATAGAACTGTGACATCTCATAAATGTCCGTTTTCAATGACAACGCTCTAACTCCTACTCATTCTAGAATGTTCTATGTAGCCATGTTGAGATAAACATCAAAGAGTCACCAACTCTCTACACTGGTTTTAAACAGGCATCCAACAGCAGTGGCATCACAACGACAATAACAGACTACAGGGGGTTAATGACTACAGAACAACAATCTAGGTGATAAACATGTCAAGGAAACAGGAAATGAGGCTTCAGAACATACTTCAAGGCGAACATGCAATCCACGAATACATTACCTGGTAAGTATCCAAACGACGAGGCCATCTTCTTTAGATGTTGCTGTCACTTCAGGAAACAACAACACGTTTCTCTTTCCGCCTCTATCTCTCTATCTCTCTCCGCACTCCAGTTACACTACACAATGAGAGCTTTAGTGTAAAAACGCCTCTAAAACTAACTCAAGCACCAGCTCAGGCTCACGAGTGCCATGACAGCGACAGGAGAGGTTGATAATCACTGGAACTGCGCCAAAGGACTTTTAAAGGTCAACTCTGTGACAATGTTAGTTTTTCACTCCTGACACACGGATCAAACCGAACCTCGAGTCTCTTGATCCAACAACACATGCATGGGGTGCACTCAACTCTCGTCACACCCTCAACCTTCTTGCTGCAGGCCTTGTCTGAACATGCTGACCAACTGGCGTCTAATTACATTTCCACAGTACACACTGACACCTGCTAATGACATTTCACGACAACCTTGGAATAGCTCATTCCTCCTTAGAGGGGAGTCAGCAGTACCATAGCTGGTTGTGGGGCATTCTTCTCCGCACTCTCAGAAATGGAGTGTTCTAAAAGTGGCAGGTACTCTCACAATCTCGACACCAACGCACAAACGAGTATCACGGACTTGGAAAGTTCAGTATCATACACAATTTAGTCATAATGTCAAAATCGAGCAGTGTTTTGAGCAAGCTGAGCTATGAATAAGAATGACTTTGGTTACAGTGAAAAAACGATGCAACGTTTGGAGCAAAGTGTCATGGCAAATCAAAAATCACGCTTGTTCCTTTTGAGGGCCCTCTTGGAAAGCAGTGCTACCACTGAAGAGGCCACCCTCATTTTAAATATCACAATAATAAATAAATAAATAAATAAATTATCATCAAGTGAACTGTTTTATCCTTTAGAAGAACAAAACTGATAATGTGGCCAAGCTTATAGAGCACGTGTTGTTTCAGATCACCTGTGGCAAAAATGCAGATCAAATATAACAGACTGTCGTTTTCAACAAAATTAGTGGACCATGAACATCATATTCGATTCACCTTCGACTTCTTGTCAAATTGAATTTTTCCTTGCTATGACTTAAGTAGTTTCAAAAAACTGTTGAGGTTTGAGAGGCTGTATCACGCTAACACACGCAGAAAATATCACACCATCATTCACAAATGCACTAAATCAGTGGCAGGTTATGGGATGTACGACCGGAAATAATCCATCAAACGCACATGGTCACAAAGCGGCCACCCCTTACATTTGTATCGCCTGCTTTGACAATTTTTAATTCAGGTTACTTAGGACCTTACCGACAAATCTGTGCCACTTAGTCAAATATCTAAAAAACTATACAAATCAGCTCTGAAAAAGAACATATTTACTGAAAGAAGAAAGCCTGTAGACTGTAATTTTTAATTTAATTTGGAATAATGTGTTATTAATCGGGTCACACGACAATGCAATTTTTTGCAAAACTGAGCAAAAAGATAGGGACATTTAAAAGTAAACAACAGTATTGGGCAATAACATGCCAAATTTCATTTGATATAAATGTTCAAGAGAAACGCCAGTGTTACAGTTTTCTAAAATATCATTTGCTTTAGTTTTATATGCAACTTGAATTTTCCTTTAAAATCATTAGGATGATATTTTTGCTATCCCTCGTGCAAAAGTAAACAAGTGTTACGGATAATTCCAACTAGCTTTTCAGAAAACAGAGAATTAAGGATAGTGTTTGAATGTTTCATGTGGATCTGATCAGCCACTTGGGAGATATCATGTTCCCAAGTTAGCCAAATGTGGAGTTTTTCTAGAGTATTACATAACTATAAGTGCCCACTGTTCAGACACCACCCAGTCAATGAATTTATATTACTGAATTCAGAGGTTCCAGGGAGACACTTGGGGTTTGAGATTAAGTGCTCATGTTCACTCCACTTCTTGAATATTTTTATTTAAACATCCATATCCATGACCTGTTTCAACATCCCTACAAATTGAGACATGTTTGAATGGCCCACTACACATTTGAAAAAATATCGTTCAGTTTGGAAAAACGGCGTCGTAATTGCTAATGATGTATCAGGTGTTTTCAATGACCGGCTTAACAACTGGTTACACCTCTTTGAAACTGGAAGTTGGGTTGCAAGGCAAGTAAACATGTGCTTGAGGTAGTTTAACTGTAAGTTTTTGTGGTCCAGTACTTCTTTAACACTGTTTGCCCTGAGTAAATTTCAACTTGAACCCTTGAACCTACCAAGATGAATTGCAATATTCACCCCATAATTAAGCTACGATAAATTCTGCTAGGAGTCAAAGCAAAGGCAGGACTACACCTTGTAGTCACTGCCAAAATTAGTTGTATTTTACTTTGGTATTTTATCATCATTTCATATTCATTATAAGGTATTGCTAAAAACTTTTAATTCCAGAGAACTTTCACAATATCAACACTCTCGGACCTGGAAAAGATCGTTCAACCATTAAATAGATAAATGACTTGTGTCTTGTTGAAATGTGTTGGCCAGCTACCGGCCCCTATAGTACACCATCATCCACAGCCAATATAAAGGCACCAACATGCATAAGCTCAAAACTGCACCCTGCTGAGTATTCAGATAACCAAGGACAGGGCAGTCCATATAACTGTATAAAGAAAGCACAGAAAAAAGGGATCAGCTGCAGGGGTTAGCTGGGAGCACACTATGGCCGACAAGGTTGTTTGAAAGCTCGCAGATTCTTACCAATTGCTTTAGGAAGGAATAACTGATAAAATGCTCAGCTCATCTGACGATACGCAGATGGAGCAAAAAGAAACAACAGCTCCCTGTAGGGGACGGTGACAATAATGGCGAGATGGCGAAAACCATTAGGAAGACACTCAGACTAACGAGGCTGGGAGAAGGTGACAACTGTGGTGAGGTGACACCTCTGGTTGAGATGATGACAATCACGGTGTAGGTAGTGACAATAATAGTGAGATGGTGATGACCCTGGTAGAGATGGTGACAATCAGGGCTGAGGATTGTGACAGTAATGGGGATGACAACCAAGGTGACAGAAAACAACAACTTTGTTAGGGAAGGTGACAATCCTAGTGAAATGGTGACAACTCTGGAAAAGATGGTGATAACCATGGCGAAGATACTAGTAGTGACAATAATGATGAGATGGTGACAACCTGGTAGATGATGACAACCATGGCAAGGATCGTGGCAATAATGGTGATGATAACAACCAAAAAGAAAACGACAATATAGGTGACAATCTTGGTGAGATGATAACAACCTTGTGAGGACAACTTGACATTAACAGTAGGATGGTGACAATGAAGGTGAAGACAGTGACAACTCTAGTGTCATGGTGACAATAATGGTAAGATCGGGACAATCATGGCTAAGGTGGTAACAACTGGTGCCGACAGAGTAAAAGATGCTGAGAACAGAGCCAATTTTGATGGGGATGGTGACAGCCCAGGTGAGGCATGGTAAACCCCCGAGATGACAGTGAGGAGGGCGTCATCCATGCTGGGAATGGATGGCACGACACCCACCTCGGTGGCAAACTTAACAACCCTGTCTATGTGAATGCTGGTGACTCTGGTTGGGAAGCTGAAGGGCAGCAGTGTCACAGTGCTCCAATTTATAATACATAGATGCATGTAAGTGCCCCTCAAGCTGCCAGCCAAGATTGGTCTGATGTTGGCATTTTACTCACCTTTCTTCTTAATTGGTGCAAATAGGTACCTCTGACCACTGGCCTGATTGATGATCACTGAAAGAGACAACACGCTATGAGTACAACACATACACTGTGGTCTGGCTGTACTTGAAAACCTTGGTAATAGCATTCGTCATTGAGATGGTGAGCCATGGGTTGTGCTACATGCAGAATGCCACTCAAAGCAGACGAGGCTGTCAAACGAGACGCACTAATAACTCAACTAAACAGTTAGTCAGTACACAGGCAAAATTTGGGGATTTTTGTCAAAAAGAGCTTTCAAAATGTTTGGCAATTATTTTTGTGCAAAACAACTGAAAAATTCATAACCGCAAACTATCAAACGTCAAATGTAAACTAATTTATTTAACAGAACAGACAACAATAAACAGTAAAGATTAATTTTGAACTGTAATGTTCAACTACCAGTAATGAACAACACAAGAGTACAAAAAATTCCATTATTACGCAGAATAACCCGAGAGCCACACGGAACTTAATTCCAACCCATGTTCAAGTGTCTACCTCTAAATCTATTAAAATTCCACATTTATGGCAATTATAAACCAAGTTCTGGTGTTAAGGCATCAGTTTCCTTTACGGGCGTGTTTGCTGGTCCAAAACAACAAAATTGCCTTCTTATCATTTCTCCCATTGACAATTTCCTATGGTCATACTACACTGGCCACTGAAACTAACCAATCACGACAAGCAATGTCATGGTCTTTGTACAAAGCAGTAGCTCCCTGTCAGTATTCCTATCCTACCCATAGGAACGAAACTGATTTTAAAGTCAGTGCGGGGCCTAAGTTGAGTAGATCTTTTACAAAATGTGCACAGATTTACGTATGACCCCTTTTAAGGTGCAGTGCAAACAACAACTATTCAGACAAAATGACCCGGATTTCCCTATCATGGCGGCTGGGCAGAAGCTGGCTTCATCAACAGAGTAGTCTTCCCTCAAGACCCAGGACGAAGGTGGATAATTAGCAAAAGTTAGTACCGTGCCCAAACCCTTTCCGTAATTACAATTTAACCACCCTTATATTTATTACCAGTCCTTTCCACTGTGAACGAAATAAGCAGTCATGATATAAATAACAGTGTTTTGTCTAATCAATATTATTTTGTACTGCGCCACCCTTTATCAAATAAATTTGTAACTCCCATTTCAGATTGTAGAACTTTCTGAGTCTTCGATGACTGGAAAACCTAAATCTATGTCTTCAAATCCTTTATAACCATATGACCACCATTTCTGTTGAAATTATACACAGGAAACCGTGGAGAATGAAAATTTTTGACACATGGTTCAATCTGCCATAGACCATAAAATATGTACATAAAAAATTTCATGCACATCAAATCTTTATGCAACAAAGAGAAATGGATGTTCGAAACTGATGAAAGCATCAGAAACCAAGAGCCCATGTTTGGTTAACTTAAACTGGTAAATCTGATGAGGGACTGCTCTATTACTGCTGCGTAAAATCTAATCATAAAATCATGAAAAAGAAACACTTTACCAGTATTTCCTAGAATGGTAAATGTTAATTAGTTTTCCATGGACTGTTGCCAAGGGAAAAAGTCAAGAAGAAATAATGGCCATGTTCCACGATTATTGATGCTAATTTTTGAATGATTGAGTATATGAGCATTAGTAAGATCATGTTAGCTGTCATCTTTCTATCTAGGACAACATGTCAACTAAATTAACGTCCGCCAGCACACAACTGTAAGGTCAATGGGGCAATTTCAGACACTAATCTGCATAATGGCACTGTAATGGCACCAAGCGGGGATTAGATCATTGGTCAGTCATGACTTATGGAGGGAGATGGACACTACCAGTCCTATGGAGTCACTAAAAACAACTGTCACTTAATTACGCAAAAAGAACACACAGAACAGCATTGAGAAGACCACACAGGAGGCCCAGTACCTTGTCTATCCTCACAGTATCAGTTCCACAGGTTCAGCTATACATCATGAGAATTTTGTCACAACAGAATTTACAGATTTTTTAATCAAAATTTCAAGATATTTACTCATCTTGCTGGTCCATGAAACCTACAGGAGATAAGAAATAAAAGACACTCAACACATCCAGTTACCTCATTGACTTGAATTTTAACCTTCAAAGTCATTAATTGACTATTCTCAGTGATCCTTAAGCTTCAAGCCACGTCTGTTTTCGACTTCGCAGCGGAAATTTATTGAATTATCTGTGTGTTTGGCTACTTGATACTTGTTCAATGTCAACATTTTCATAGCCCAAAGTGCAGTTAAGTTAGGATACACTAATGAGTCTACTACTAGCCTGTGACCACCCTTATAACAAAATTTGTATATTTTCCAAATCCCCCATGCCAATACTGATAAAGGTAATTTTCAGTGAGAAATATAAGTTTCAAATAATGCTTTTCTAGACTGGAAGTGAGTCTGCACCAGTGAATCATGAATCACACAATTCCAATAAATATGACCAGTTTATATGGATCAATATTATTTTTTAACCAGAGTAGCACAATAAACAATTAAATGTCCTGTTCGTGAACCCATAATTGGAAAAATATAATTACTTAAAACATACTCTATCAAGTTTTCTTCCAATTCTATTTCATGATTCCCTTCTAAGCACAGACAAAAAAACAAACACTAAAATATCTTCATTACAAAAAAGTTCCCTCATTAACTCTAAAGTGTCAAATACTCTCGGCGTACGCTACTGATTGAGATGAGAATAATTTACATATACTCACACCATTAAATAAGTCTCAGAACTCAAGTCAACACTCCTTAATGATATCAAGAAAAAGAAGACGATCAATACACGACAACAAGGAATTGAGAAGTTGACTTTTCTGAATGCTGTTCATCAATTACACATTCTAATTTGAGAAAGTACATTAGATAATTCAATACACCACAGGCACATTTCATTATCAAATAAATGCCTGTGATATGCATCGCCTTAAAATTCAACAAACCCCAGCAACATAAAAATCATTTGTTTCGCATGACAAGTGATGTCTCTGAAATGAGCACTACATGGAAAACGTTACAAAACAGATCCTAATAAAAGCCAGTGCACCTGATAGGTGCTAATCTCTCAGTAGAAGATGGGGTTATTAGTTATAGCTTGGTGCTTGGCAAGGCTAACTTTAACCTGCTTTGCTCTCAATTAATTATCAAGCACTGGTTCTTCAACAGAGATTGGGTCCATAGCATGTACAAAATTGCTCCAAAGTAACATTGCAAAGATCCACTGGAAAAATGTATCAAGATGGTTTCCAAAGCAGGTTATATATTTCATAAGGCAAGAAATCAATACCCCAATTGGACATTAAAGTCTACGCGGGGGTTTAGATACCGGACACTCATATGTCATTTGATATTCCTTTCTAGATGGGTAATTCAGAAAAAATCCGACAATGTCTACCACACGAAAACTTCCACTTTCGTCTTATTTAAAGCACAAAAATCTTCAAATTATTCACCAAGGCATACTCATACAGTCGTTCTCCAGTTACTTCTCTCATAAACAATTATCAAAGTTTTCTATTTTTTTCAAAAGGCAGCTTACTGAAAATAAAAGAAAAAATTACTGAAAACTTGGCAAAATAAAATTTCTCTCGTCACAAGGTAAGTGCATACATGGAGAGTGGATTTTTATAAATGTTTAAGTGGAAGCGTAAGTTACTGGAATACCACAATGGCGCTTTTCATTCAGTGCCTAGAACGTTGCACATCTGCAGGGTCCTCAATTGTTTAACTGCAGCTGCTTTTATCAGTCACTATAATTATACAACATAATTAGAAGTTTGTTATTGGATCAACTTTTAAAAAACTAGGTCAATCATACAGCACATTTTCTGCCTCTGCAAAGAGAATCGAAATAATAAGCTGTTTATTAAGACCCACTGCAATTCTAAAAGTTTTAATTTAATGGTGGCGACAAGACTTTGGTCCAAACAAAGCTCAGTGAAACATGCAGGGCTTGGAATGACCAATGGCAAAAAAGAGGAAAATTTTCCAGGTGATGTATCGTTCTACAAATAAATAGGCTTGTGAGATAGAAATATTTTTTGTTGTAAAATTTAACTGCAAGAAACATTTGCACGAATAAAGTCAAAATAACGATAAACGAGATGAAAACTGAGGAAACTGGAAATAAAATAAGGGGAAATTGAAAAAAAAGATAAAATTCACTAAAAGAAGAAGCCCGTCATTAATGGGAATCTTTTAGATGTATAACTAGGCCACAGCCAACCGGTACAATTTGAAGGTGCTTTTCAAATATCTTCCACCTGAGCTTCTATGAACTCGTAAACTGAAGTCAATAATCAATATCCAGTATCTGAAGGCTGATGACTCACATTATAATTAGGATGTAACACCCAGCACCAGTCACATGATACACTTTATCAACTAAGAACACTGGATTAGCCGCATTGACATTAAGTCCACATATGGATGAAACAGGAAATGTTTATAACACCACCTATTCCAGGATTAACAAGACAGCAAACAATATACCATAAACTCGCGGGTTAATGCCCATGCCCGTGTATTCGCCCACCCCAACTTGGTCAATTTTCAGTTTAAGCGCCCACTGCTTGGGTAATCGCCATATCCTACTTTGTGCTAATTTTACGTAATCGTCCACTTTTAAGGTAATCGCCCATCCCCAACTTACCGCTTACAGAACCTGCGCTTGAACTCGTGCTTTTGTTCACAGGTTCACCTCGGGCTCAGACTTCCATGTTTGCGGAAACACGGTGTGCTTACACCTGCATACAATTGTCTCAAAAAGTATGTTTTTCAGACGGCATTTGTGGAATAACTCAAGTGCTGCAACCGCCTTTTTTAAACTTATCAACTGATCTTTTGTTAAATTAATGTAGCCATAGGCCTAATCTGTAGATTTTCATAGAAGTGACGCTAGTCTACTACGAGATTAGGCGTACCTCCCAGTCGTCACCGATGTAGGTTGTCTAGGTAACAAGTTTTCGAATTACCTAGTCTAAATTTTTTCGTATCAGACACCATTTACCATTTCTGATGCTTTTTCGAGTTCAGTAGATCATATTTTCTGATTGTTTGGCGAGAACAGGTAAAACTTCGAAATATCACCATGTATTTTCAGACGGAGCTCTTGACTTTGCTAGATTTTTTACCTATATTTGAAATGACCAATTAATTTAACCCCCCCCTCCTCTCATTGTAATTGCACGCATAGACCACATGATTTTGATAGATTTATTTCCTGGGTCACCTCAGATTTGAATTGAACAATTATTCACACCCTCCTCTCGTTGTAATTGCACGCATATACCACGTGATTTTGATAGATTTATTTCCTGGGTCACATCACATTGGAATTGAACAATTATTCACCCCCCCCCTCTCATTGTAATTGCAAATGGTTTGTGTAGGTCAGGAATGGTTTGTGTAGGTCAGGAAAGGTTTGTGTAGGTTAGGAACGGTTTGTGTAGGTCAGGAACGGTTTGTGTAGAACAGGAACGAATAGTTCGTGTTTTTAATACAGCGACAGATAAACTAAACAGAGAAACGTAAGTTCATTGGGTTTAATACGCGGACAACATTAACGAGACAGGGCCAGACGGGTAACAACTAAACACAGTCGTGCGAACAACAAACACAGTCGTGCGAACAACACTAACAATACAATGGCGTTACAAACGACATGTAGTCCCGTTCACTGATCTAAAACAGTGCTTGCTGATACAGTAAGTGGACTGACATTCCAGTATCATAAAACTCCGTGATGAAATTTTGCAGCGCGCTAATATACTTGAAAACATCAGACTTTTTAACAACGTTCTCGTGAAATCACCCTTTCAAAGTCAAAATGCTGTTTCTGTTTGAGCCGTGAGAAATTTTGTGATTGTCGGGTCCCCCTGTTTGATCAAGTTCCGCGCTCGAACGAACAACCCGCGAGCTTGCCCAGTTCGGCTAAAAGTTGGGCGTAAACGGCCTCTGCTTGGGTAATCGCCCACCCCCGACTTTTAGCCAATTTTTCGGTTTAAGCGCCCACTGCTTAGGTAATCGTCCAGCTCCGTCTCAGTGTCCTAATTTAAGTGCCCAGGGCGTTAACCCGCGAGTTTATGGTATTCACAAGAAAATGTAATCTGATCGCGTGATCAGTTAATTCTTGGAATTGAAATGAATGCTTAATTTGAAACTCAATTTTGAATGCCAAATGTCTACAACACGTTTCAGTCACTCAACCGGCAGGGCTCGACATTAACTTTTATTTTAACTTGTCCAATCGGACAAGTAGAAATGAAATTTACTTGTCCTGACCTGTAAGACACTTGTCCGAAAGTAATTAAACTCAAATTATACTTTTCAAACATATGTGAATGTCGCACATTATACCTGTTAGCACAAGCTCAATAAACATGGGTAAGAGCATATATTACACAACTTTGAAATTTTGCACAAGTTCATTACAGTGGGTATTTGTATTTGGATTTCACCAGTGAACACCTACAAGTTTACCCTGGCTTTTCAATTAAGTTATATAATGTATTTTTATAAGCTGCTGAGTGCGCTGTCGACTGTTCATGACTTTTCAAGGATTCAATCCTGAACACATCTGACCCAGAGGCAAGAGATGAACTGTTTGCGTGGGCGTATTTTTCACACAGGACACATTTTATTTCTGGTCGCTATCATACCGTAACCAGTCAAAATCTTCCTTCCATTTAAGAAGGGAATTCCTGTTTTCGTTTACTGATTTCATACTGTTGTTTGGTGGTTTCACGTCCTTTGGTTTGGTTACCAGTTGCAATATTAGAGCTCCTTGACTTGAGACCATATGCAAACTAAGTATCTATTTCGACATTGCAACTGCAGATACCAGCACAGACGACAGTTTCCACACACGACCGTAAGACAGTCGAATGTCGTAATGTTTTACAAGTACGTGCTAGCGAATTATCGCTACTACATGCGATTCTTAAACGTAAATCATAAATTATAACGATCAAGTGTCAAAATGTGTTGACGAGCAAATGACTGAAATTAAGACTTACCGTACTCGTCTGCGTTACCACCTAGGGCGCTTAAATCGGGAATCTAAAAAACAGGGTGAGCGGTAAGCCGAGCATGGGTGCTTAAAATCAAAATTTTTGAAAAGTCAGGAGTTGTTGCGTACTACCCGAAGGAACGATTTTACCCTGACGGAGCTACACTGACATCGGACATCAAGCATATTACTTAAAATATATGTAGGGGGATTGAAGTGACAGACTTCGATGGCCTGCGCATATGATAAAGTGGCGTCGTGATCATGAGTGCGATTAGGTTTTTACGTACCTCGGTCGCTGCTGGTCATCTCTTAGAACTAAGGTATTCCTACAGATAGGCGTGCGTTCAGTGGGCAAGTATCTTGAGAAAAAGACGGATCAAACAAGCCTACGCTAGTTCGCGATGTATTTTTAAGGGAAGTACTTGATTTTATAACGATTTGATTCCCGCTGGACACTTAGGCAACCAAGCACATGCTAATGTTGATAAAACCAAGGTTATGACTATTGGTAGCAGACAGAGGCTGACTGTGTTGTCTCCAAGCAATATTTCCATTACTATTAACGGCACCCAGCTGGCAAGAGCTGAGAAATATAAATATCTGGGTGTTATGATTGATAATAACTTATCATGGGACGAACATGTAGATTATGTGTGCAAAAAAGTTTCTCAGCGGATTGGGCTTTTGTACAGTCAGGAGTTATGTTGATCAGGCTACTCTTCGGACTCTGTACAGGAATCTAATTGCACCACACTTTGATTACTGTGATGTTATGTGGGGTAATTATACACCATATCTTTAGGATAGACTTCAAAAATTACAAAATAAGGCTGGGAGGCTGATACTCAACTATAGTGGCCTTTATAATGACTTTCGTATTTCTGAACTCCTAGATAAACTTGGTTGGTGCAGCCTAGTTAGCAGGCGTGCCTTTCATTTAAACTTTATGGTATACAAAGCCACACATAGCCTCACACCTAATTACCCTTACTACTAAATTCAAGGCAGTCAAAGATTCTCATAATTACAATACTAGAGCGAGTGTTTCTGGCTGCCTGGTAACAATTAAACCTAAAAACAACTACAGAGGTGCTGTCCCTTACAACGGGCTGGGGATTGCCTTCGCGAACACACCCAATGTCCACGTCTTCAAACAGAAGTACTGGGACTTTGTGCGTGGTTCATTACTGTAGGCCTCAGCTAATCACTATTTTACTCTATTTTATGTTATTTATTCATCAAATTGTACATATTAACTAATTTTATACTAATTTATTTTATTTATTATCTTTTCAATCTAATTGTACATAGCTGTCTGTATTTGGTACTTCATGTAATTATTTCCATACTTTAAATAAATAAATAAATAATGCTTGACAGGTCCTCTTACTGAATACTTTGAACTTACCTAGGCAACCAAACACATGCTAATGATTGACATGTCTTCTTATTGAACGATGTAACATTTTATATGCATTGTATATTTCTTTTTTGAGTTCAAAGACAACACCACTGTTGTTCCGAGTAGTGCTCAACAATCGAAGATGCTACTATTAGGCAATGGGGATATTGGATCATCTGCCAAAATAATGTAGCAAAAAACACATCATGTAAAAATTCATCAGGCAAATGAAAAGTTCAAAAAATAAAAAAATAAGTTTTTGACCACGTCGAAGGTGGACAGAATATTCGACTTACCCTAATGACCAGTTGATTTTTGCGTTTTTGCCTATTCCATTTTGGTGTCAGGAGTGAAAGTCATTAAAAACATGAACCAAGACAGGAACAGCGACACAAGTTGGCTTGTCACAATGGACCATGTCTTTTCTTATTTCAATGTTTCGTGTACTGTCACGGGAATCACAGAAAGGTTGACCACGGTCGTGATATCCCTGTCAAGTACAGCAAATGAAATACATTCGACAAGCCCTGTCTCAGTGACCAGTACATGCCGACATGAGTTCCACGCGTGAGCTAAAGGAAACAATTGTGTCTCCTTCAGTAAAGTGCATGAGATAACGGGTATTTTACCGCCATACTAAGGCAAGGTCCCGGTTAAGCTAAAACTGATCGACTGTCACAGAAAGGTAAGCAAGTGGGCGCTTAAAAATAAAAAATTGAAATTTTCGGGGGTGGGCGGTATGCCGAGCATTGGTCATAACCCGGATGAGTATGGTAATACATTGAGCAAACTGGTTTGAGGCGCCCTCCGAATGGGACGAATCATCGGGAACCTGGCGAGCTTTCAAAACGCTCGGAACTACGCTAAGACCTAACTAATATCAAAACTTTGCAAGATTACATGAGATACTGCCAGGTATTTAAATGAGAACATGTCGCTTTGGTTAGAACTATTCGAATGCTAGTGCCTCGGATCGCGCCCAGTCATGAGCTCCTGCATAATTTAAACAACACCTTGCCGATTTGCGCCGCATATTACCGACACTGATGGCTAAACAAGTGAGTTATCACTCCTACAAAGAAGTTCTGATCGTTCATATTTACTATAGTTTCCAAAAATTCATTAACTTGTCCTATCGGACAAGCTGCTCGGCCATGAGCTTGTCCAGACCAACAAATTGGTTGTCCTGGGCAGTCGGACTATCGTTAATGTTGAGCCCTGCAATCCCCAGAGAAAATGATAGGACACAACCGAAAAATCTTGGGATGTATTGACAAAAGCCTTCAAAGGAAAGCCCTGATGGAGATCCTACAGGAATTCATCACTCAAACATAACACTAACTGCCAAATTGTCTAAAAAACACTACGCTGAAAATTTTCCACTTTGAGACAGTGTAAATTGTTTCCTTCAAGGTTGGAGCTTGTACCAAATTCTAAAAATAGGCAGTATTAGCTGTCCGAAATTCAAAAATCACATCAAAATTACCCACTCTGTAGACTGAAATCATGTTGTCCGAAATTTGAGAAACATAATGAATGCCAAAATCATTCTCACCTCAAATTCCAAAATAAAAATACTCAAATTTTATGAGTTATCTCAAATTCAAGAGACTGACCCAAACTGGAGAATTTTTACCACAAACACTGCACAATATATTATGCTCAGGTCTTTAAAATGCCCATGCAGTAATACCGTAATTACAAAAGGGAAGCCGAAGTTGAAAATTCAAACTGGAATAAATCAACTTAGTGGTAGTCTAACCTACTGAAGCAAAGGTACTCTTGGTCCTGGAATTATCATGATTGTGTAACTTAGAATGCCAACTCGCAGTATCTATTATTTCTGTGCTCAGGAGACAAGTAAAATGTCCTTCATGGTACCAGTTTTACCATATCACAATACCCCTTTTTAATTATTATTAATAGAAATTTGAAGTACAGTAAGCATTTTTGACAACTTTCAGTGACATCTTTCCAAGGGGGAACCATTTCAAATGGGAGATGAACTTGTAAGTTAGGGTTCGAATATACAACGAGTGGCTTCATCTTGGAAATGAGAAACAACCGACGAGCCAACAAGATAAGAGAGGCTACGACCTTACAATGAATGGGTCTGGGTCAAGCAGAAGTCAAGAGGAACAATCGTATGCCTAAACACATTATTTTTCCTGACACTAATTCATACACACAGCTACAGGCACTAGTAAAAACTTCTTGGGACACAATATGACAAAAAAATATAATTTCAAAAACAAAATACTAGCTATAATGTCCAATGAAGCAAATGTGAGTACTTTTCTCTATGAAATAGATTGACTCACATAATCTATTTGCTTAAAACATGGAGTCAAGGGGCAATAAATGGCATTTACTAAAATAGGATAACTTATTGTAGATTTAATGATTTCTTTAATTTGAGACTACAGTTTTGAAGATCACCTTACTTAATAAAAGCAGATGATTCTTTCATTCAGGTATATCAGGGAACAACAGTGAAGGTTTAGCATTGCAAATTTCGTCAAAAATTTTTTGGTTGACAAATTTGTCTAATACCAGCCACCACCGGTGGGAACTATCATCTATCACTCTATGACTGAGTGTGCTTATTAAGTGGAGAATTGTCATACCATGTCTGTTACAGAGAATTAAAGCAACCTCAGGTCATTTACTTCAACTATCCCACTGGCGCTATTGCAATGAAGAAAAGTCAGATGTCAATTTTAAAATGGGCCACATGTACACGTGTGTCATTTGCGTGATTTTTGTTTTCGTAAAGTGTCATCTTTTGGCAGATGGTGACAGCTAAGCCAAACAAGTTCAGAACTTCAGTTCGCTGGTAACAGAATACTCATAACTGCCAAGGAAATGCAAATATTTCTCTGAAGATGGCAGTATTCATAATTTACTATGAATTCTGCTTAACAACACTTGTCTTGGTTGAATATTTTTGATTAATCAGTGAAAATAGAACACAGACACTAACTAGTACTCTACATGGCTTTCAAGGTTAACATAAATGATCAGGCCACAGACTTAACTGAAGAATAACAAACTAAACTCCAGCAGATTCCAGATTGTTTTTGGACTTGATACCAAACCAACGACAATGCCAAGTGAGGTTATGTCTTTAATGACACTTATTTGTCAGCTTTTATTTTGTTCATTTATGACCAAAAATTGAGCCAAACCCTTTTATTTATGCACCTTTGCACTTAGTTGATTAGCTTTGGTGCAAAGCTGTATACTAAATAAACAGCTTTGCACCGATGTGGATACAAAACTGACCAAATAAAATCTGACACAAAATTAGTGTCATTAAAAACTACACCTAGTACATTCTAAAGTAAACTAAGTTATTTACCGGTGTTGGAAAAATTGGCATTCTAGCGTTATTCTGCCGCGATCTTTTGTGCCGGCTTTCATCACCACGAATTATTGCATAATTCTCGAATCAACTGTTCTTCTCTTCCACGAGGTTGCATACATGTCACAACAAATTATTGTTACTGGTTTCATTTCCTTACAAGTTTTTAGTATTGCAATACCACCAAACCCAATCTCAGAAAAAGATTTTGCTGCTGCGAAGCTGTCATCATCTCCCAAGAGATGTCCCAAAATTTTAGGAAATGGCACCTGTCACGAGTGTACTGATTTCAAAACGATGGCAGAATTTTCTTTTGTTACAAAAGGCAGAGAATTATGCAAGAAAATGACATTTATTAGATTGTTTTTCACTTAAATGGCAGCAACATGCAAGGTGACGGCCGTAAATTTGTATATTTAGATTTTAGTATACACCTTTGCACCAAGCCCAAGGCTACCCCACCCATCGTTAGCTAAACATGATGAAGTAAGTTTCACAGTCATTGAGGTGACGTGCAGAACCTACTCGGGCTGAGTGAAATTTCCGTATCTAACAGAGCTCAACACACAGTGGTACCTAGCTATAGTTTGACGATAGGCTTCAACTAGCTGGCTGGTTAGTACTACTAGTTCAGTAGCCTAGTTGGTTAATTCAATGTAGTTGATTGTCAAGTTAGAATTCACCTAGTAACGAAAAGCAGTTGAAGATGGGCCCTCAAATAAAGAAATTTCTATATTAATCATCCTCTCAATAAAAATCTCATCCGCAACCTAATGAGCTATGGCTTTTAACCGCCGTTTACACAATTACCTTTTACAAAAACAATATAAATCCAAAAATACGCCTTTCGGGTTTCTGAAGCAAATATGGCTACCGGAACAAGCCTCGGTTTTGGATAACATTGTTCTTAAAATGACCACCAGATAGCGTTATGTTCATCGGGTCACAGCTCCAAGCTCCCAGCTCCCTGCGTGAGTATCCCCTGCAACTTGCTACTTGTAACTTTTATTCTGAAAAATAGTGTTGTCATTAGAACTAAGTGATTCCTGCACTGCTGTGATTATCGAACGACAGGTGCTTTGGCTCCGTTCCTTGACCTCATGTCATTCTCGCAGTCACAGTCGCTCACGCAGACGGGTTGCGGTAGCCTACTAGCCTACCTGGTAAACAGTGACCACACTCCACAGTTTCTACTGGCTCCGCAGTAGAGACTGTGTAGCTCCTATAGGCGCTTCATACGCTGGAAGATTTTTGGCGAATTATGCCACTCACTGACTGAAACATCAATGCTACATTGTTATAAATACCTTTTGCGCATAGAGGGACACCTGGCTTGGGAAGCCGTCAATGTATTTAATACAGGTTCCAACTCTAAACAGATACTTCCGTTATCAAACTTTTTCTGTGAGCAGTTTCTCATTCAGTTCCCGAAATCGGTAGTTCCCCATTTTTAACAGTGCGCATGCCAGGGGATATGACGTCATACCACCTGTAGCGATTTGAAGAGACTTTATTTGACTATATCACACCTCTGAAAGCCTATTCAGGCGTCCACAGGCCATAGCATACCCATAAAAATTACTCATTTCAAAGAATAGCAAATAACATGAAATGAAGCGTGCAACTAATCAGCGAGTTATAATTAACGCGTGTCATGACTCAGTGGGTGCTGTTTAAGGAAGTCACGCAAAATCACGTTAATTCATAAACAAAAAGACCTTTCAATTAGAGACACATATCTTACAAATTCCTCAGGATATATTCTCTCATGTTGTTTTTTTGCAAGCGTCAGCTGCCAGGTCTCCCACTCTCAGCTCAGTCTCTTGTTGTGTCCTAACTCGTATGAGGTCAGTTGAAATACTTTGTGGTTGTCGCACGGGATGAAAAATTTAACGGCGACCAAAAAATGAAGTTGTAATTCTTTACCAAACTCATCTTATTTCCATAGACAAACTTCATTGATGATATGCAAATAACCATCTCTGAAGAAAGTAAGCGCTTTTTATGTGACAATTTCAATTATAAAATATATTTTTGGTGAGGTAAAAACCTCTTATCTTTGTTCATACCAGATTTGGACTACTGCCCATTTTAAATACATGGGGATGAGATTAATACAGAGACTGATGGAGTGTGTTGACCTCTCACCAGCTAGCCAAGGGGCTACATGTTGCGTACTGTCATTAAGATGCTAATTATACGCTCAAAGTTTACATCTTGTTTTGTTCAGTATAAGGTAGTGGCCGAGTTTTTTATCTCGATGATTCGATCTACAAGTATAAACACGGTATACACGCCTTAAGTTAGTAACTACTTGCTATAAACCTGCAGTATTTCAAAGAAAAATATGATTTAAACCCTCACTAATTTTAAAATTGTTCTCAACTTGATTCTTACTCAACTTCTTTATTTCTCAGAGGAAATGCAGGCTTGGAAATAAGTGACATTTTGTTCATCATTGCTTCAGACCGTTCTCAACTTATTGCTTTGTCACGGTGGTTAATTTTATGCGCTGAGCCTGGTCTCAAGCAATAATGGTTTGTTGGTTTTTCTCAATCCTGGATACCACTTCTCATCTGAGTAAAGAACGTCTTGAGAGCAATTTCATAGACAGGGTTTAGGTATAAATCAAAAGTTAGTTTCTTTGACAGAAAGTTGATTTATTTTGTAGCCACTTCGATCATGTAATGATTTGCCTTTTTTTGAGGTTCCACACATCTTTTCTTTGCAAACATGCCGTCTGACGTCTAGAAGACTGAAAGAAGCTTTAAACCACTTTCCATCAAAAATAGTTTTAGATAAGATCGCTTATGGTATGACCTCAACCCGGCAATTCCTCGCTCAAATTATTTGCAGCTGGGAAAGAACTGACAGTTTGTTATTGCTATTAACGTCTTTTTATCTTGTATGTTTGCCAGAAAGAGGAAATGAACAATATAAAGCTAAAGGTTTGCACTTTGTACAAAAAGTACTTATAAATGACTATAAATGACTTCTCGTGTCTTCCAGAATGACTTACTTCATTGGTGTGGATGTAGGTTCAAGCAGTGTGCGTGCTGGACTGTTTTCAGCCAAAGGAAAGCTGTTGTCCTCGGCTGTTGAGCCAATCACAATCTGGGAACCTAAGCTGGGATATTATGAGCAGTCTTCGGATGATGTATGGAACAAAGTTTGCTTGGTTGTCAAGGTAATCAGCGCGGGTATTGCGTTAAAAGATTCACAACAGCAGCACTATGAGTAGTATGAGCACTTCAAATAATGCTCATGTTTTATTTTCTGATTTCCTAATGCTAGCTTTCCGTGAACATTGAAGACTGGTCAGTGCAACACATCCAGTTTTGCTTGAAGAAATAATGTTATGGGAAGAGGATAATGTGATTGAATTTTCAGTTGGTTCTAGTACTTGTTCTTGTTTTTAGGCAGTAAGTGATACTGTGGACAACACCCTTGTTAAAGGAATTGGGTTCGACGCTACATGTTCTCTGGTTGTCATGGATACTGTTGGACAGCCACTGACAATCAGTCCTTCTGGTACGTCTCACCTATTGTGTAATATTCTGTCTAATGGGGTCAAGCACAGTGTTTGATTTTCATGCAAGAGTTTTTGCAGCTGTATTTTGAGCAAGGTTTATGTCTCTACGTCCTTGGGAAAACTTAGCATCTGGTGTTTAGTTAGAAGAAAATTCTTTAGACTAATGAAGTCAGATTTTGATCACACTAAATTTTCTTTGAATATCATGTAAAACAACACATCTGTCTAGAAACTATAATTAAGTTAAACCTTTTTGATGGGCTTTTGGTCTATTACAAATTTTAGATATAAGCCGTTTCACCTTTATGTTAATATCATTTTAAAGTATACCTTTCGCTACTCAGGTTCTGATGAGAGGAATATTATCATGTGGATGGACCATAGAGCACATGAGCAGGCCGAGGTCATCAACAGGTCACGACACAAGGTGCTGGACTATGTTGGTGGGGTCATCTCCTTGGAGATGGAGATGCCCAAGTTGATGTGGCTGAAGCAGGTATGCACGTTTAGTTTATCCAGTCATCTTGTCACTTGGCATGAAATACTAAAAAGATTTATCCTTTCAGAATACATATGGGAGCTAAATTCTTTGGACATGAACGACAATGTCATTATCTTGTTAACGTTTTTGATCTCTGTGTTTCGGCAGCCATTTTCAAACTGATGTACACATTTGGCAAGAAGGTTGAGGACTATAGTTGACTTTGGCTCAGCTGTGGAAACATCAATGTTCTACTTAACAAGTTTATTCATTAGGGCATTTTGCTCTCTCTTCTTTGCTGCATTTTATGGACCAGGCTCAATAAATTGATTTGACAAAGGTGCAGCCAAGTCCTTTAGATACAAACTTCTAGATGAATCCTTTACAGCACACATCACGAATTTTTGGCCGACCAGTCGGAAATTGGTCGACGACCGGCCGTCGACCGGTCGTCTAGCCGACCAGCAGCTGACCAACAACGGTCGGCTAGGAGCCGTCTGCTGAGTCGCCTCTGTGGTCGGCACTTGGGTCGGCTAAATGGTCGCCTAGCGTAGACGACCAATTCGGATTAAGCATGTCCTTGGTCGGCAATTACCATTTTATGACTTAGCGGGTGAATTTTGGCAAACAAACATTGAACAGTCCGCTGTTCGTTCAGCAGCGGCAACTCCAGTCTTGACATCGGTTTATCAATTTATGTTCAACTTTTGAAAGGTGTTAAAATCGACTCAACCTACAAATATATGACATTACACCAACGTAAATTTTATGTTGAATTACTGACGGCGTGATAAAATCAAACGTTAAGTGATACCGCGGAAGCATAATTTCTGTCTCTTAGTATAATACTTTTTTATACAGTATATTATGCATAAAAACAAGAAAGAAATTTGAAATTTTACAGTAAAATTGCCAAATTTCAGAATACAACGCTGGCTGTTTTACGACCTCAAGTGTCATCATGCCGCGGAATGCTTAGCAAACAGCACTTATTCGCGCTCATCTGTTATTGCTCTTGATCATCACTTCATCACGCTGTATAATGCGCTTTACCACAGATAATTTTTGTTTATTTTTGTATAATTTCTTAATATGTTAGTACAGCATTATAACAAAAGTTTATTTTAAGAACAACATAAACAATGGTTTTAACATAGCGCTGACTCGGAGATTAAGATCATGGGCGCATGAAAACGGAAGAATGCGATCGCATATATTTTCATCCACGATCCATCATTATTCTGAATTTGTTGTCACTTTCGGAGTAAAAAATTGTTTCGAAGCTCGAACCTTCCTATCTAGCCAGCTAGCTCTAAGAAGACTATAGTCAAAATACAACAAGATGCCACTGTGTAGTGAGCACTGACATACATCGAAATTGCACACAGCCCGAATAGTTACGCTCATCACCTCGTCGTGAAGCTTGCATCAACATGAGCTAATAACCGGCGGGGTTGCATGCAAAATCAATTAACATTCACCTTGCCCGTTACTGCCGTTTAAGCGAAAAATATCCGACGTCATTTTCGTGCGTAATTCTCTGCATTGGTAACGAAGAATGTATGTCGTCGTTTTGAAAGTAGTACATTCGTGACACGCGCCACTTTCAGAAGTTTTTCGACATCTCCCATTAGATGATGACAACATCGCAGCAAAATTTGTTCTAAAATTCGGTTTACAGATATCAAATTCCATAAACACATAATGAAAGGAAACCAATTCTGATCATTTGTTGTGACGTTTACGCAACCTCGAGGGAGAACGTTTGATTGAAGAATCTGGGAAAAAGAAACTGGCTAATAAGTGACGCAATATTTCATTGCGCCGAAAGTCGATACAAAAGATCACACCACAATTTTAGGTGGAGAATAATTGTAGAAAAGCAATTTTTGCAACGCCGGTAAGTAATTTGGATTACTCAACGAAAATTACATTCGGTAAGTTTTACCCAAAACGGCGCAAAGTTGTATATTATTTTAGTAAACAGCTTCGCACCAAGGCCGAGCCCTTTGGAGTAAGAACACAATACTTAGAGTTTCGCGTCTACTCCAAGGCGTAAAACTTTAAAAATAATGTTTTCGGGGTAACTCGTAGCATGTAATCCTAAAGAAGGTAGTTTGCGTTTTCATGTAGAACGTAAAAAATGACTAACCCAGTGATTCAAAAAGGACACTGGCAAACGAAAGCGCACACAATTTTCAGTTCTATGACACAGGTTAAAAAACAACTTGTATACTGTAAGTTTATTGCATCGATTCTAGTGATCACCAATGCAAGTCAAAAATCTTAAGGGACGCAATTTCAAACCATTGGCATGAATCAGTGTACTAAAAATTAATTATGACCAATATTTCTTGATCAGCAATGTAGACACTACAGTTACAGACACTGACTACTTTTGTTAACGTCTTGTGGCAATGATAAAAATAATTGTTTGTAGTGTGATTGATAACAAGTTTTACTGTGATGAGGTATGAAGTAATATGCATGCCTAATATGCAGATACTAGGTAGTTGAAAAAATATTTACCGGGTTTAATGAATCTGTTTGTTATGAACCACTGCAAAAGTATGATTGCTAATTGTACATTCGAAGCACACCCGATTAGAATACAAACAGACAAATGCCAACGTCGATGTCTTTTAACGCGGTGTGTGCTTGGCATTTCTTATGAAGCGCTGTCATACTGGAATTTTTTTAATTGAGCGCAGTTTCAAAAAGTTGTTGTAGGTCTTCTTACAGCCGAGCACAGAAGAGTTATTCTGCACCTTTCTATCATTTTTTCGACATCGCAATCGCTTTAAAAAAATTAACGCACATATGCCTTGTTGAGACAAATACCTTTTCACCACGTATTCACATCTTCCCGTTCAGAATTGTTTTATTATACATAATTTTTCAATATGTTGTTGACAGAAAATATTTATTTTTGGAACAACGTGAACGAAGAACTGATACATGTAACTAGCGCTGATTTTAACGTCACCGATGCCCTAAAAACGGAATGCGCAAAGCTAGAATTGGTTGTAGCCTCATCAGTGGCTATTCCGTGTTTGATGTCACTGTCCAAGTTCGTGGAAATCGTAACCCTATGATGAAGTTATAGTCATCGAAGTCCGTGGGCTTAGGGCATTCTGGACCGTGAAGTTTGCTTCTGTACGGCAAGGGTTAATCATATGAAAATAAAAACCCCGGAGTGAGAGCTCTTCGCGGTGTAACAACTCAATCACTATCCCATCATCATGGGCACGTGATAGGAGTACCGTGGAGAATTTTAAAAACGCAAAAAGATGCAGTACTGCGTATCACAAACAAAAAACAATTGTGGGCGAAGAGTGTCAAAAATAGCTGCGTTTACAAAATGACTACAGAGTTGTATTGACCAGGAAGCAGCCAATCTAATGCAGCTTGTTAACGTCACGATTGAAATTAAAGGTCAAATGTAAAGAAAACATTCACGTCTTTTAACCAAAACTTGTAGCGCTGTCCATAATTCAATAATATTACCGCTGGCCTTCAACCTTCGAATTATTGGTGTTACACAACCGATGTAAACTCATGCAACGGAGACAGTGGAACTAGGTTAATATATTTGACCCTGTGCTAAGACGAATATGCATCGACACGCAAAGTGGTATCAGCCTGACAACCTATTACGCAACTGCTACTCTAGCCTAAAAATAGCAGCCGACCAGTTGGTCGGCTGATGGCCGGTCGGCTGAAGGGTCGGCTGGGGAGTCGCCTTATGAGTCGGCACTGCGGGCGGCTGCTGGTCGGCTAATTTTTAGCCGACCGGTCGGCAAATTTGCCGACCGGTCGACGGCCGGCCGTCGACCAATTTCCAACCGGTCGGCCAAAAATTCGTGATGTGTGCTGTATGTACTAGTCCAAACATTGGACATAATGCTTTTGGTTGATAAATTGACCAGCCGGACCAAACCAACTGATTGAGCCTTGTGTTACACATTAATTCTTCTTAAGCCCAGAAATTGCTTGCAATCTGAACAAGGAAAAATATATATGGGCTCAGCTAATTTCTTGTCGTTTATCAAAATGTGGGACAGTTGTCGGCTCTTAAACATTTGGAGGCATCATGTGGTGACTTGCAAACAATGTAACGAAAAACTATACATGTCATATGTTCTCACCACAGTTGAAAGCAATGGTCCACTGCAATATGCATTTTGGTGCGAGTACGACAAAACAACCATAATTTTTTTTAAAAAGTGAGCTTCAAAATGCAACAAATGAAGACATGAACTTTAAGCAAGTTTTTGAGCCGAAGGTTCTCGAGGCACACACCATTCAGTCACACTGAAGTAAATATCACCAGATAAAATGTCAGTCTTGCATTCCAGAGAAATACAGGAAAATCACGAGAACGCAAAATTCCGCAAGAGTTCATGAATGAAGCACGTGATCACACTATCTTAATTGCTAAGTTCTTGCTTCTGTGGAATGCAGACCAAGTTTTCAGTGATGTCACAGCAGCGCCATAGGGCAAATGTTTCAGCGGTAAATGGTCTAAATCACACGTTAGTCTACGATAGAAGGCGAGGTCACAGCTGCTGTAATTGTCTGTTTTAGAATATGCCTGAGAGTTGGTCAAAAGCTGGCCATTTCTTTGATCTACCTGACTTCCTAACGTGGAAAAGTACTGGCCAGTTATCCAGGTATGAGACTAGTCATTTATTGTTGTGTGCCCTAGTGGTCTATTTAAGTGCTAATGCAAGGGCATAAGTTTCGTGCTCACTTAGGATGTGATGTGAAACCTGAAAAAGAATAACTGCACTAACTGAAAATTTGGATGAAATTTTGCTTTAAAATTTCTTTTTTTGGTTCTTGGCAAAAATTAACTATTGTCAACTTTTTGAAATGCATGTCATTGACGTTCTGTCTCTCACATGCAACTAGCCTTTGGAAAATAATGGATATGACTATTCACACGTTACTTTGGAATTAAGTTGTTGTAGGCTAATGAGTTTGTATACATGCGAACTATGTTGCCTGTTAACTGTAATTTCTCAATATTGCAGATCACTGTGTTCACTGGTGTGTAAGTGGAACTACCTTGCCAGCCATGACAGCCCGCCTCATTGGCCTGATGACTTCTTGCAACTGATTGGTTTGGAAGATCTTGTGCACAACAACTATTCTAAGATTGGTAATGTGTTGTATGTGCTGTATTTTAGACGAGTCCTACGACTGATGTTTTAATATTTCTATTCTATGTTCTTTCCTCACCCCAGTCAACACCCCATGATATGACCCACAGGTAGGGTTTTACTGGAGATGTTGAGCCTAACAACAGGTTCTATATTAAAGTTCTCTGCATTTTTAGCAAAAATGGATTAATCTTTGACAATGTTTTTCCTACAAGATTACTCTGTTAGTAGTGAATGTGAGTTTATGGCGGGAAGTGTGGCCGTTAGTTTTAACATGGACACCAAGTTTAAAGTATTTGATCGTCCAAATGTTTCCGCCTTTTCACTCTTTACTATGGACTAGGTGAGTTCAGTTGTCACTCACCTGGGCTTATACCTATCTGAATACGTTGATGCTGAAGCCAGGTGTTATTGCATACAATGTCCCATGTCTTTTTCACATTTTATCTGATTTTCCATTATTTCTGCTTATCACTAGTTTAGTACTGGTTATTGTTTTTAGCCTCTTTTTGTGGTAATTGTACTTTAAATTGGTAATTATTTGTAGTAAAAATATTTACTCTTCACAGTTTTAACTAATTAAAATTAAGATTAATTTTGCATAATTATTCATATCTTCACACTAGGTAATGTTGTCAAAAGTCCTGGTGAGCTGTGCGGTCATTTGACAGAACAAGCTGCTCAACAGATGGGGCTGTGTGCTGGTGTTGCCGTGGCTACCTCAATGATTGATGCTCATGCAGGTGGACTAGGTACTAATATAGCACCTCATAGTTGGTAGCCATCTTGATGTAATTCTATATCTCCGTGGATTAAAAATGCATTAAGAGCCATACGTAGCTCTTTTTTTGTAANTGCATACGATGTCCCATGTCTTTTTGATACATTTTATCTGATTTTCCATTATTTCTGCTCATCACTAGTTTTGTACTGGTTATTGTTTTTAGCCCCTTTTTGTGGTAATTGTACTTTAAATTGGTAATTGTTTGAAGTAAAAATATTTACTCTTCACAGTTTTAACTAATTAAAATTAAGATTAATTTTGCATAATTATTCACATCTTCACACTAGGTAATGTTGTCAAAAGTCCTGGTGAGCTGTGCGGTCATTTGACAGAACAAGCTGCTCAACAGATGGGGCTGTGTGCTGGTGTTGCCGTGGCTACCTCAATGATTGATGCTCATGCAGGTGGACTAGGTACTAATATAGCACCTCATAGTTGGTAGCCATCTTGATGTAATTCTATATCTCCGTGGGTTAAAAATGCATTAAGAGCCATACGTAGCTCTTTTTTTGTAAGCACTAGTCACTACATGTATGATGTGACCTAATTTGTTTACCATGTGACCATTGCCATTGCTGTCTTGTGGCCATCTGATCATTAGGCACTGTCTTGCATTTCCCATTAGGCAACTATGAAATTATGCTTCTTACCGGTTGGGATTACAATAAGCACTGCCACGATCCTGGACTTTTTTGAATGTGTTGTCTTCTTTTGTTCGTGGATAGGGGAACAGGATGCCTGGATGTCAGTGATAACTCGTACCTATTCTTGGCAACATTCTTTCCCTGACTATAAAATTAAATCCATCATTGGAAATTTAACTTTTTCGTTGTTTGAACAGCAAAAATCAGTTAACAACAACCAAAATAAGACAAATAACGCACATTTGTTGATATGTCCCAAACTGTACTGTGTGACCTGTGTGAGCAACACAAGGAGGCGTCTTGACTTGTGTACACCACCACTTATCAGAGTGATCTTAAATACTCCCAAAGAATGCTGTGAAATTTGCATGGGGAGTGTGTCATGTAAAGCTGTCATGTGACCCTATGACTGTCATGTAACCATTGTTACATAACTATGCCGTGACCCTGTGGTGCAGATGTTATGTGGGCTAGCTAATGTTGAATGACCATTGACCCAAAGTACTACCATCATACGACCAGTGCTGCAGTTATCATGTGACTTTTAAGCACTGCCGTCATGTGACCTCAACAATAAGTCTGGTGTTGTAGGTGTTCTGTGTTGTCATGTGACCACTAACCACATCAAGTGGGATGAGATCCCTGTGAGTTGCAAGCTGGCATGCATCTGTGGAACCTCCACGTGCTATATGGTGCTATCTCCATTGCCCATATACGTGCCCAATATTTGGGGTCCATTCTATGATACCACCATACATCCGGGGTACTGGTCCAAGCCGGGGCAATCAGCTGTGGCCAAACTGGTAAATAATAATATGTAAGACAGGTGTAACGTGATATAATGTGCCCGCATTTTGAGAACCAGTTTTCTCCACCGAATAACGGGCATCAACTGGTTTTCAAAATTTGGGCATGTCATATCAGGCTGTTGCCTAAGACAAGTTTGGTGGACAAATCACTTGGGAAATGTTGTACGATTCTCACATTTCTTTATGCCTTCAAGCTGGAAATTGGTCGTCTCATGATCGTTGATTTGTATCGATTTTATAAATTGTTCAACTGCAAGTAATGAAACACATTTTCAACCTCAGTTATTTTGGTCACTATTTTGTGAGTGTGTGTTAGTTAAAAGTAACTTGCTAACTCGCAAATGAAAATCCTTGGCTTTTGTTAATGAGTGAACCCTGAACTTTTGTCCAGCATTTGAGAATCGCTGCGGCAACAGGAGGATCAGTTGGCTTCTGCAAGTGACTTGTCTCAGCTTAAACTAGTAACTAACTTAACCTTTAGTCAACATGTCTTGAATTTGGTCATTATTTTCTAGGTGTGCTTAGCTGCTCAGTGCCTGCTATGTCTCACACTGATATTGGTCAAAAGATGGCACTGATATGTGGTACCTCAACATGTCACATGACCCCTTGTAGCCAATCATTGTTTGTGCCTGGTGTGTGGGGGCCGTACCATCAGTCAATAGTGCCAGGCTATTGGTCACTTGAGCCAGGCCAGTCAGCAGCAGGCAAACTGGTAAGGGCAACTCTAGATAAAGTATGAACTGGGAATTGTCTTGCGCATCATAGTTATATTTACGGCAGATTCGGATAATCCATTAAAGCAGCTACAAGCCTGCCTTCCGTCACAAAGAACAACAATTTTTTATTTCACTTCCTGTTATGGAACTCAAGGCCATAATTTTTTTTTTATTAGTCAATGTGGGTGTGATTTATGAGTTTGGATTGAAGTGGCAGTCCGTTATTGCTGAAGATCACACCCTACAAGTTGACTTGTCATGGCTCATCATTTTGTTTGTTGAACATGGTCTTGAGGAAAGAGTGATATTCCAGTTCTTTGCTAGACCAAAAATTACCTTTTCATCTGTGTAAGGAACAGTTTGGAACCTGTTTTAGAGCGGTAAGGGGTCTAAACAAAATTCAGTTTCTTTGACGGAACATGGATTTATTGCGACTTAAAGCTATTTAAAACTTAAAAGCTACCGTTGATGGTCTCTCACAAAATAGTGGCACCTCCTTGCACCTACAGGTGGTGCTCAAAACTTGTGTTGAGTGGGTGGTGATAAACTGTGCTTACAAGAGAGTAGACAATACATCGCCTGTTGATGTCATAGGCGATGACCTTGTAATGGAGCTGCTCAACCGATTTACTTTTTAATTGATAATTAAAGATAAAGTATGCTAAATAACGTTGTTAGGAAACAGTTACCGATGAATGGTACATTGGATATCAATATATTGCCAAAACTTCAATTATTTCTCTTTCATTTTTTGTCCTAAATATTCACAATATAGATCACATGACCAAAAATGTGATCTTGACCTTGAGAAAATGTGCTGTGAATGATTGTACGTTATATTGCATGCGGCCTTATGAATTTGTCTTGTAATTGGTTTGCATAGAGTTAATGGTCCATGTTCATGTACAAAATACTTGGTGCATGATTGAAAACGATATCTTGATCATTCTTCAAGATGTAAAAACAGTGTACAACAAAAACTACCATTTTTTAGCAAAATTAAAAATAAGAATTCATTTGTTTTATTTTTACATTATGGTGACTTAAATTAGAGATGAATAAGAAGCGCTTTGCTGCCTTTTGTGAAGGAAATTTTCCCTTTTGTGAATTCTGATGTCTTTAAAAGTTTTACCCTTTTCTGACATGTTTAATACATAATCAGAATGGACGTGAAAATTATTATACAAATCAAGGAATTTTTAACCTCTTTAACACTTAATTAACAGTTTGCTTATAGTGATGCATGCCAGAAAGTCCCCTTTATACTGACATCTAGACTTGCCCTACTGACATGTTGCATTCAGGCATTTTTACACTGGTTGAACAATGGAACATGTACACAGTTCAGGCAAATATCACTGACAGCAGAATGATGTTTATGGTCTGTTGTAAACTGAAAGTAGTTTATTGCCAACCTTGCTCTTTTGTTGTTGCTGAGGGATGTGAAGCCAGTTTTATCAAAGCGTATGATCATGGCTAAGATGGTTGTGAGCACATACTTGCCATCAAAATGCTGTTTTTCATCAGCAAAATGTTGCAGCTGACATACTGTTAATAATTTTCATGTTGAGACTTGCATTCGTAAGCACATTAATGAACTATGTGCTATGAAAACAGTTACGACACTGTCATACATAGCCCTGATTTATGAGCTTTGGTGAAACGGGCCCAGCAATTTATTGAGTATGTGTTGATTGTGCATGCAGTTATAACTACTGGTAACAATTCTGCTGTTTAGGACACAATATGGCATACAGATGGAATTTTGAAATTTTGAGGTCACAGGCGCATACAATGTGAACAATTCAAGGCAATTCTGTCTTGTTCCAAAAGTGTTTTGCACTGCAGAACTTTGAACGGTCATGAATGGAATGCCAGACATTTAGATCTATAGTGAAATCAAACTAAACATTCGTGTCATTTGTCAATTGTAAAATAAATTTTGGCGAATGCTTCCACCAAAAACGTTAATTGGAAATCTTCAATCTGTCATTTGCAATGTTTAAAACAACTGCAGTACATAACGAAAGTAATCTGACAAAATACAATGTCTCATCATGACAGTTAATTCTGCTAACAGAGAATCTGACTGGTAACAATTACTAGGGTAACAATTACTAGGGTAACAATTACTAGGGTAACAATTACTAGGGTAACAATTACTAGGGTAACAATTACTAGGGTAACAATTACTAATTACAGAATAGTTTATCCACCTTAGTATTAAGTAAACTTTCCAGTTGTTTCCCTTTCGCTCTCAGTCATGTCGTAATGCTATTCTAATGATGCTTTCAGCTTCCAGTCATCGTGACGGGAATTGCAAATTATTTTGTCTGAATACTTGGTGTGTTCTGTGTTGCTATAAATCTTGACGTCTGCTCTTTCATTTCTCCTATAATGTACTGCATTTCATCTTGTTTTCTAGATTGATCACATAGTAACAACACACGTGGCCTACAGTGAAGTCAAACAACTTGCTGACAAAAAGTGAGTTTTGAATTTTCATACTCAAGATTTTGTGTTTGAATTTGAAACTTGTCTTTATTAATATTGGATGTTAGGCTACGTAACCCACTCTGAAACATCGGGAAGGCTTACAGGCAGCAATTATTGCATTTTCAATCAACCTAAATAACAAGACCTGTGATGGACAGGACTCCAAATATTTACTTTAAATCTCTTTCTTCAAACTAAGCATACTTTAGGATCCATAGCTTCCATTAGGTTCTTTTCAGTTGGTTCGCAGCTTTAAATTTAGGTAATCTGCTGATGTCCTTCACTATTTTTGAAAAAAATATGATGACTAATTGTGACTTTTGATTTTTATGAAAAATTATTGCAAAACAAAGTTAGTAGCTTGCATTTCATTTGAATAATTGTAGAGATTGAATTGAATTTTTTCCAGAAACCAACATGTCCACGTCTATTTGAACAACTTCCTCCAAGAGATGGCATCAAATCACAACTGTCACATGGCAGAGTTAACCAGGCATTTGCACATGTGGCCAGATTACCATGGAAATCGATCTCCCATAGCTGACCCATCTCTAACTGGAATGGTAATGTTGTAGACTTCCACGTGCTATAACTTGGCAGGGGATAACTTGGAGGTTTCTTGTTGGTAGCACTGCCAGTGGTAACAAGCGTAATAGCAAGTTCGTTTTTTGAACAGGCCAGGGGAAAGTGATGTCTTCCACCAAATAAAAACCCAAGCAGTAAAAATATCTTTCACAAATTGTAATTTTTGCATTTTTAAAAACAGAAGGCAAAATCTCATCAATTGAAAATCTGCATCCTCGTCAATTTGTTAGCTTCAAAATTCATCCGAAATAAGAACATTTTGTTTTTCTTTCAGAAGGATTTTGTCAATTTCTGCACCTCTGTTTTTCCACTCAGTTATTTGAGTGAAAATGGCGTCTTCATGAAGATCATGTGGCAATGACACAGTCTTTTTTGAAGCACATTTCTTATGGATGACTGTAAAAGGAAGAGTTGAAAGCTAAAAATAATTCGAGGAAAATTTTCAATAATATGTTAAAGTGACCCAAGCAGATTAAAGGGTTCAGACAAAATAGATGAGGGCTAATTTTGTTAACAGCAACATTGACTGGTAACAATCATTACGACAACATGGTCTAGCCACCTTACTAACTTTCCTGTTAAAAAAAACTTTCCTATTAATATTCCCCTTAAATTTATTTTTGGTCATTAGCTAGGACTGTTTTGATGACGAATGTCGCTTCTGCCCAGCGTTCATGACGGGGAAATTCCGGGTCATTTTGTCAAAAACATTTTATTAATTCTTTGTTTTAACAAGAAACAAATGAATAAACCTTTGATTTCAGTGGATTCTAAAAATGATTTGCGTGCTCCTTAGAATAAAATTGTTTTTAATTATCAGATGAAGTCAAAGGTGTCATCAGACCATTCACTTGTTTCAATATTGTTAAAACAACTGGGCTTGTTTCATTGAACTTGTCTTTAGTCTTTATTCCCTAGAGTGACTGTTTTTGTTCTTTTCATTGCTTAATTGCTCCTATTTTATTTGAAAAATACTGGTTTATGATTGTTCATCCAAAAACGTTTTGAGTCTTAAAGATCATATTTTAGTGTCAGCCTCGTGATTTGAAGTAAGCTTAATTCTAATTTATGCCAAAGGTTCATCACAGTCTTCAAAACATGGTGTAGTTCAATAATCCAGTTTTACCCGTTGTAGTTATGTGGATTGCGACTTTCTAATGATGTTGAAGATTTAGCCAAGTTGTACTTGACTACGATCCAGGCACTAGCGGTAAGTATAACCAATACGTCTAGCCTTGAGTTCATTATCTTCATGCTGTGGCTTACACTGTTAAAATTGTAGTTTTATCCCATACGCGTTGAATCTGTCAAGTGCAATACGGCTATGTAATAAATTAAATGTTTTCCACATTCACCTCCTGCACTACTTCAACAGTGACCTCTGCCATGGAAAGTTCAAAAAGTCAATGTCGACTCAACATTGTTCGCCAGTTTGATCATCAAACAGTTTAAAGTAATACAGTTGCAACATCAGTATAAATAACACTCGACATGCAATCAGGCTCTAAACGTAACATCCGTTACAAAACTGTTAATTATATGATACTTCTGTCCCAGTTTTCAATTGCTAAATATTACATCATCTGCAACTCCGGCGCCGATTCCTCAGTAACTTCAATATCTACTACTTTGTGGAGATGTTACAAGTTCAATACACAGTTGTTTTCATTTTTGTTATCTCTTTTCAAGTAATAAATCGTTACATTTAAAACTGTTTCTTTTACTAGAGAAAACTTGCAACCTATCGCGCAAGTACATATATATAGGTTGGATCCGCCACGTGAACAGTCTGAGTGAAGTATTTAAAAAATCTGCCGAAGCATATGAGATAAATACAAAATGTACCTCGATTGGTGTAGACGAAGTAATATCCCACGGGACATTAATCCACGTATCGGCCGAGACTAATAATGTTGAGTGTGATATTAATTCATCTACGCCACTCTCGGTACGTTTTGTGTATATATTTACCGCATGATATAAATAAACACAATATTCGTCCATTTAGGCATTGCATGCACTTGTGAAATGAATTACTGTCAGAGTTTAGTTCTTCATCTATTTATTACACTAGTGAATTTTTTTATCAAATGTTTCGATAAAATTACCAAAATTTTAGTTGCCTAATTTGTACTATGTTGATGACACAAAACAACATGTGAATAAAGGTAGCACTCCTCTTCAAGGTGCATGACATAACTTTTTAGTATCAATCCAAGGTCCACTTGTCGAGTGTGAACACTCATGGATTGATAATTTGAACACGTATTGGAAAAGTGGTTGTGTGACATTGTGGCATAGGAGTGTGCTTCAATCCTTTACTGGAGGTAATGGGTTCGAGTCCCACTGGGGCACACTGCAAGACCGTTGAATCGAGTCTCTAGCTTTTCAGCTCAGTTTTAACCCCATGTAAATAAAGTATGTCTGGTGCAAAGTGTACCAGACCACCTGCAACTATCATGAAGTGTGGCTGTACATTTCATTTGTTATGACTTTGTTCTCATACTACAAGAATACACTAAGACAACCTGTTGATTCAAGCAATTAGAGATATCTGATCTAGAATCATCATGTTACATTCATTTCAGTGCGGCACAAAGCATATCATTGACACCATACAGGAGCATGGTCATACGATCAAGGTGATGTGTGCTTGTGGAGGATTGAGTAAGAACAGCCTGTACGTTCAAGTACATGCAGATGTCACTAGTAAGTTCTCACCATTCTGACCAGTGCACGACAAAATAATCGGATAAAATGCCACAGCGTTCCCTGTCATGGCGACAGAGTTCAGCCAAAATTCCCTGATAGAGTGGCTGGAAGAGTGATTAACCCTCAGGTGGATCTATGATGTCGTGATGGGTACATTCCTGGCCCAAGGTGTATAGAAGTCCAAGCATTACGTTGGACTAGGTGTCCACTTGTCGAGTGGTTTAAACGTGCTACACATTCGTCTGGCTCTTGCCATGATTCACAACATGTTACAACATTCAATAATAATGTGACTGATGATAATCTTTGGAAATGCGGATTAAAAGATATCAATTAGCCTTAATTTGACAGATATTTTAGCATTTAATTTAATATTTAGTTAAAAAATTATTTATATGATTTTTTGCAGAGATCACTGTAACTTCATGATTTTTGGCACAAAATTTGCAAAGCTTCATTAATAATACATCTTAGATTTTTGTCAAGGTTTTTAAGCCCCAAGAAATCAGCTGTAAAAAATCAAAAACTTCACAATGAAAAGACTGAATATCTTGACTTTGACAGCACAAATTGAAAATATGAAAATCAGAAAATACACTTCTGCCACTAACAATTTATTTTGTAGGTTCCATTCAAAAAATCATATGCGTGTGAAAGTTACATCAATTGCCATAAAAATCATGATTTCTTGGAAATAAAACATGGTCACAGGATTAAAACCCCCTTGCATTATTTCTGTACACTTCTAAGTTTTTAAAAGTGAACGGGTTTAAGCGGGTTTACAAATGAAAAGGTTGTTTTAGAAGTCTTGGAAGTTGTCAGTTATCTGTCTTGTGGTGAATGCATAGTAAGTTATCTGCACACTAAGCATGATTTGCTGCTTTTTTCCTTAGAACTTCCTATTATCCTGCCACACAACTCTGAATCCGTGCTGCTGGGTTCAGCCATCTTGGGAGCGTGTGCTTCCGGAGAGTTCAGAGGTGGGATCAACGAGGCAATGGAGAACATGGGAGGGGAAGGGGACGTAGTTAAACCAGATGACAAGGTCGGGCAGTAAGTGTCGTAGGAACATTACTTTATACAACATATGAATTTTCATTAACTGACTTTTTGGTCATCTGAATCAGTCAGTGGATCAACCACGTGAAAGATCGTTCACAGAGGCATGGTATCGGACGTTTTTCACCTAATCTAATAATTTGACCTAACTCTTTGCATTTCAGTTGTGTGAAAATGCTACAAAATACATACCAACTATAATTAGACAAAATGACCTAGAATTCTTCCAGTCATGTCAATTGAGCGTTGAGCAAATTCTGACTGAGCACCGACTGAACTCCTCGTGCGAGTGCACATGGTGAAGTTACAATTATAACATGATTTTCCAGATGTCTGACAAGATGGGGGATCTGCTGTCTTATCAGAGTTGAAGTGAATCCATAATTTATCTTATTTTCTGTAATTAAGTAGCATTGCTTGCAAAGCATTATAGTTCGTTTATATTGGAATAGTTAAATCATGTTTTTCTGGTGAGTAAATAACTTGGTATCCTTGTATGTCTTTTCAGATTCTATGAGAAGAAATATGAAGTATTTCTGAAGATGGTGGAACATCAGCAGGAATACAGAACAATTATGGACAGGTGATGGAGTCTACAAGTCTCGTCATTGGTTTTTTATTAGTGAATTGCAAAATAATAAAATTATTCCATCAATCACGAAGTAATTTGGGCCTGTTCAATGCGTGCGAGATGACATTTCACTGTAGGTCTAGTTTGTCGTATCTGTTGGCCTATGTTACACCTGTCATAAAGTTGTTTGTCCAACTGTAAATCATGGCCCCAGATCTTAATCACGTAAAGCTACTGTAAATAACGTTCTGGTGTTCAAACAACTTTCTCCACAAGCATATTTGCCAAATCCACATGAATTGTTGAAGAGCAAGTTAAAGACACCAAGATTGTATGAATCCTTTTAATTTGTAAAAATTGTTGCAGACATGCGCAAGTTGCTCACTAGGTGGGGGTGTAGTGCTCACTGATCACCTGGAACCATTTTTGCGCTTTATTAATAGTGGAGGAGCTAGAGACTCGACTAAAGGGTGGATGAATTCTTTATACTGTATAAAGATTGGTGCTCTGTCATGGACCTGTGTAATACAGGACAAGACAAAAGTGGAAGAATGCCGCTATCCCCATCATGATAGCCAATTCTGTTAACAGCAAATAGACTGGTAAGAACTATGGTTGCTAAATTCAAATTACAGAATGGCTTAGTCACCTTACTAACTTTCCTGTTAATTCCGTTTTCAATCGTGAGGGAAGACTACTCCGACAATGAATTCGGGTTCCGCCAAGTTGTAATTGCGGTCGTTTTGTCTGAATACGTATGGATCGCGCTGTAAATGATTGTGCATTTGTCTGTTTGCACGTCTCAAACTGAGATTTTGTGAGCTAGTCACTGAACCATCTTATATTTGCAATTATCATATACAGGTTCCAGATTTTGACGGATACTCCTAGAGTGCGAAATTTGGACTACGTCTACTTGGATCACGAATCGTGTCCAAGTTTTCATTTTCAACTTTCTCCTAGTCAAAGAGATGATAAAATTTTCGTTTTACTTTGTTGGCATTGGCAGGCAATTTTACATAGAATTCAGATTTTTAATGCGAGTCATGACTTATATTATCGTTTTCATGGCCAAAAACAGCACTTTTGAGATTATTGGTTTTGACAGCTAGAAAATACTAATATCCATTTTTGCGATTTTATTACAAAATTGCCAATTCTCTCATATGTCTTAAGACACTCTTTGAAATCAAGACAGGTGACTTTATGGTATGATTTATGTGTAATTTCTGTCACTGGCTAAGTGATGTTCAGAAGTGCTACTGAATGAAACGTGCAATATTCTTGACTGGTACACGGGGTTTAAGTCCCAATCAAGTTATATCCATCCCCAATGTCAGCACACCTCGAGTTAAAGAGGCATTAAATCAAGTTTTGACTTGGGTCACTTACCGTTATGAAATTGGTCTCAAATTGTTCCCAAGTCAAAATAAATATGATTTCTGGGCATGGAAGGAGCTGAGCCCAGCGATCACTTCTGTACTGAGCAAGGAACAAGACAAGACTAACTTTATAACTTTAAGTGGTCTAAACCAAACCTGTATTGATTTTTGTGACAGGGAGCGCAGCTTTAATCAACATTGTGAAACAACTCGATATTATGTATCATCGATTGTTAAATAAAATACCTCCAATAATCAAGTTTCTGCTTTACCTATTATGTTGACAACAGTGCCCAAGTTGCAAGATTAAAATCTGAAACAACGTTGAAGTGTTTACAGTGAGCAGCGTTATAGTTACATAGATAACACTTTATTTTTAGTTATTTACAATATGGTACAAATCTATACCACTTGTACATGACATGCAGTTTTAAATATGCAGGATAGTGAACATCCATAACAACGTTTTGAAGAAAAAAGTTCTACTTTCACATATCAACTTTAAAAAATGTAAAAAGAATGAGGTTAGAGATGATTTGAGAAGATCTTAATATAGTAAGGCTCTACTTTAAACCTTTGCGAGGGTCGGCATCACAGTTTACCAGGGAGTTTTTCATAAGTCATCTTGTACTTCAGAATAGCACTTCTCCATGGTAAGCACATTGTCTATGATGTCATTGGATCTCTCTTGGCCAGGACACATCAACTGCACAGCAGTGTGGTGACTTTGAGTCCACCAACCCTAGAGTTTTGATTACCCTTGTTTGCTGACCTCCAAGCTGAAACGAACCTTGAACTTTCCTCAAACGTCAGTACTCGGATGACGACGACCTTACCGCAGGCGATGACGTGAAGCTTTCATTGGACGCTGCAAACAGTGATAGACAGTTCTATAAAGATTCCTCCACAATTTTACTTACAAAGGCATTGCATAGTTCGTGTACAAATGAATTTGGTATCACAGACACTAGTAAACACTGAGTTAGCTTCATCGTACAACGCTATGTCACTGAATGGCCATAAAATAGTCACAGCTAAAAAGCACTCGTCTGCTGACTGTAAAGCTCAGTATTTCAAGAGCATTCAACTTGTAATAAATAGACAAAGATGAAAACACCCAGTGTAAATTAGAAACAATAGTTGCATTTATTTATTAAGTGCTTGCTATAATAGGACATTTCCTTTCATTTGGATTCGGTAGTGAAGAAATGTTTCTGGAAAAAATGGCACCTCAATCCCTTAAAGATAAAAGTATTAAGTTAGTCAAGATATCGTGAAACGGCTACTGGTAAAGTTGATGTACACCATAGTAGGGTTACATCTGGTTGTACAAGATCACACAAGACCACACCAGACAGGCAAGACCTCATTAGGGTTCTGAGAGTAATGCCACATCCTTATTAGCATACAGCAGCAAAATAGGCCGACACTGAAAGTGAGTGACAGCTATGCCAGAATCATGAATTACGAAAGAAAAATGGGAAACCCCAAAATCAGTCTGATTAGCCCCATTGTTTCAGTCCAGATGTTTTGCAGCTGGTGTCTCACAACTGACTAGTGTTACAGAACACGCTCCTGTTTGTAAAGGACCAATCGGTGATTTTCAAATTACGTTCAGTTCAAGAGTAGCACCTTCAGTTTCGGGGTCAGCTGTACTACTGTCGTTAGACTCCTCCTTCATGTCTCGTCTCAGCTGGGGATCGTGACTTTCACAACCTCGCCTACAACCATAAACATAACTCTCATTACACAACCAGGGGCCTGTTTCATGAAAAATGACTTAAGATTTAAGTCAGAAATTTGGTCTTACACCCCGCACAACTACTTCTGAAAAATATTTAAATCTCACTTTAGCAAACTTAAGCGCAAAGTCTTAGAATACACTCATAACTGCTAATTACTGTCTAACTTGTATCAATTATTTTTAGGCTGTCAGGTGCTAATAACCACATGGCTAAACCTTTATTCAGTAATTGCGAAGATCAAATTTCTGGCGAGTCTCCTCCAAGTGGATGTTACGTTTAGTAAACAAATTGCAGGTACTTTTTCCAAATACAACATAAACAGCCCAACAAGTTACATCTTGCTTCTGTATTTACTTCCACTGAGGATGCCATGTTCTACTCCCAACTGAACACAGTCTGTGTAGGACATTGATTTGCTCAATGGAAGTGAGTACAGAACCACGATGCAGGCTGTTTGCCAGGCCATTTATGTCACATCCCATTATTCCATGGCAAGAACAGGTGTCATGTGAACAGTAACTAACACAGCAAAATGCCATACAATATAACCGTGGATTTGCATTTTCACCAACAGATAACGTCAGAAATGGTTGCTTTCCCCTTTACGTCACTTTTCATGAAATGGACCCCAGGACAAATGGACCCCAGGACAAATGGACCTCAGGACAAATGGACCTCAGGACAAATGGACCATAGGAAAAATGGACCATAGGACAAATGGACCTTAGGACAAATGGACCATAGGACAAATGGCATTTTGTGATAAGCACATGGACTCGTAATGAAAGAACAGCAAAGTACAACTGGTTGTGGTCTGTACTCCAGAATCCTTTTGAAACCAGCATCTCAAAAATCAAAAAAGACACCTGCCTGAATCAATTCCAGCCAAGTTCTTGAAGTTTATTTCAAATGCCACAAAAAGGAATGCCAGCAAGGTTTTAACCTCTGTGGCTTGCAAAGTCGACTGCATCACCTAATAATTGGCTTTTGTACGACTGCCACCAGCAGTACAAATAAAAAAAAATGAACGAAATAAATACCGCAAATCGTGTGGAAGTCCGATTAAGTTAAGTAGCACAGTTTATTTCCTGCACTCATCAAACCTTCAGATAAGTCGGATTTTTGTCTCAATCAGATGAAATCCCCCAGTCTAGTAGGATCTGACTTACTATATTATAAAAAAGTTAAATGGATCACACAGTTTTCCTTAAAAAACAGAATGCATAACATTAATAGAGAATGGTTGCCATGCTTCCTTACATTGTCTTCCTGGGTGGTGATTCCTCGGGCGAGTCCTCTCGTTGCCTCTTCTCCAAACCCTCTCCTTCGGGTGAACTGGAACCACTGTCTGCAACTTCAGTCATCTTCAACTGCTGTATCCGCCCCTCTATGGCACCAAACAGCTGGTCTGTGTCCTTAGCACTACCCTGAACAGTAATGGACAAGAACTACATGTAAAAGGGGTTGAAATAAATGACAACATCACTTGCTAGTCTATTGTGTTATACATCAGGCTGGTATCTTTCCGCTACCTGCAGTGATCACCAGCAGGTCAGCATTTTATTAGCACTATAGTACTTGTCAGATGATCACCAACAGGCACAGTGGTGCAGCAGTAAAACAAAGAGCATCAATGTCAAGCCTAATCCACCATACAGCTGGTTGGTGTCTATCGCACTACAATACACTGACAGTGATCACCAACAGTCATGGTGGTGCAGCAGTAAAAGAATTAGCATGAATGTCCAGTCTAATCTACCANCATGGCTAAACCTTTATTCAGTAATTGCGAAGATCAAATTTCTGACGAGTCTCCTCCAAGTGGATGTTACCTTTAGTAAACAAATTGCAGGTCCTTTTTCCAAGTACAACATAAACAGCCAAACAAGTTACATCTTGTTGCTGTATTTACTTCCACTGAGGAAGCCATGTTCTACTCCCAACTGGACACAGTCTGTGTAGGACATTGATTTGCGCAATGGAAGTGAGTACAGAACCACGATGCAGGCTCTTTGCCAGGCCATTTATGTCCCATCCCATTATTCCATGGCAAGAACAGGTGTCATGTGAACAGTAACACAGCAAAATGCCATACAATATAACCGTGGATTTGCATTGTCACCAACAGATAACATCAGAAATGGTTGCTTTCCCCTTTACGTCATTTTTCATGAAATGGATCCCAGGACAAATGGACCCCAGGACAAATGGACCCCAGGACAAATGGACCCCAGGACAAATGGACCCCAGGACAAATGGACCTCAGGACAAATGGACCATAGGACAAATGGACCTCAGGACAAATGGACCATAGGACAAATGGCATTTTGTGATAAGCACATGGACTCGTAATGAAAGAACAGCAAAGTACAACTGGTTGTGGTCTGTACTCCAGAATCCTTTTGAAACCAGCATCTCAAAAATCAAAAAAGGCACCTGCCTGAATCAATTCCAGCCAAGTTCTTGAAGTTTATTTCAAATGCCACAAAAAGGAATGCCAGCAAGGTTTTAACCTCTGAGGCTTGCAAAGTCGACTGCATCACCTAATAATTGGCTTTTGTATGACTGCCACCAGCAGTACAAATAAAAAATTTGAACGAAATAAATACCGCAAATCGTGTGGAAGTCCGATTAAGTTAAGTAGCACAGTTTATTTCCTGCACTCATCAAACCTTCAGATAAGTCGGATTTTTATCTCAATCAGATGCAATCCCCCAGTCTAGTTAGATCTGACTTACTATATTATAAAAAAGTTAAATGGATCACACAGTTTTCCTTAAAAAACAGAATGCATAACATTTATACAGAATGGTTGGCATGCTTCCCTACATGGTCTTCCTGGGTGGTGATTCCTCGGGCGAGTCCTCTCGTTGCCTCTTCTCCAAACCCTCTCCTTCGGGTGAACTGGAACCACTGTCTGCAACTTCAGTCATCTTCAACTGCTGTATCCGCCCCTCTATGGCACCAAACAGCTGGTCTGTGTCCTTAGCACTACCCTGAACAGTAATGGACAAGAACTACATGTAAAAGGGATTGAAATAAATGACAACATCACTTGCTAGTCTATTGTGTTATACATCAGGCTGGTGGCTTTCCGCTACCTGCAGTGATCACCAGCAGGTCAGCATTTTATTAGCACTATAGTACTTGTTTGATGATCACCAACAGGCACAGAGGTGCAGCAGTAAAACAAAGAGCATCAATGTCCAGCCTAATCCACCATACAGCTGGTTGGTGTCTATCGCACTACAATACATTGATAGTGATCAACAAGTCATGGTGGTGCAGCAGTAAAAGAATTAGTATGAATGTCCAGTCTAATCTACCATAAACCTGGTTGGTGTCTTCCCCACTACCCTGCTCTGATCACTTACAGTAGCAGTGATGTAGCAGTAAACGGATGAGCATCGATGTACAATCTAATCCACCACAGCTGCTCAGTGTTTTGCGCCCTATACCATACTGATGGTGATCACCAACAGTCACGGGGGTGCAGCAGTAAAATAACGAACATCAATGTCCAGCCTAATCCACCACACAGCTGGCTGGTGTCTTTCGCACTACCGTGAACAGGCAGTGACAAGAGATCAAATGGTTGTATAGAATGACAAGCATGCTTCTCTGATTACTGTAAACTAGGTGGCCACAAAAGCAGCTATGAACATCAAAAAATAGGGAACCTGGGGTGCAGTTGAAATCTGGACTTTACTTGTTCCTTGGACCATTTGTTGGCTTGGGAGCAAGTTACAATTTGCTTGAGATCTGTTTATGAGCCAAATTTGATCTCAAGCACCACCAAATTGTCAGTTCTGCCATAGAACAGAAATCAGACACTCATCTGAGTACAGAACAAGTTGTGAATAATGCACTTTTATAGAGGAAAGCGGTCCAACTCAAAAGTAGGTTCTTTGACAGCCGCTGGTGGGTTTATGGCCACTTTTGATGAATACCATTCACACTTCGATCCACAAAGATTCAATATTGATTCAAACGTTTACACAAGCATGAGACTGCAACAAGAAGTTAAACTGAAACTATTATCTGGACTTGTGGCTGAAATGAATACACCCATGCACACTGGAAAAAATCAGGTGAGTATCTGGTCAAATCACAGCCACAATCATTATCTTACCATGATGAGGAACACTTTAATATTATTCTCGTCCATGGCCGACAGCCTGACGCTCCGTTCGTTAGCCTTTTCCACAGACATTCCACTCCAGATCTTGGTATTCAGGATAACTCGTAGACTGCCGGCTGTTCGCATCACTAATTTAAATTTGAGAGAGAGAATAATCACGGTTAGTAGGATAATTTGCAAAAACTGCCACACAAGCACTTCACTGAAATGGACCCAGAAAATAAAATACTATCTCATCGGTTGCGAAATGGCCATCAACACTGACGAAAAAGCAAAAGTGATACACTTTAAAAACAAAAATTCCTAACAGCATTTTGTATAAATATCTGAAAGTTCCATGTGAATCCGATCAGACATTTCTGGGACACTATGTTCCAAAGTTGGCCAAAACTGAAGACTTTTCAGGGTTTTACAGAACGTTAAGACAAGAAGCCACGTGACATGTGGACTTGAGAAGATGTGGTATAGGACCATCTTTGAGACCAGACCTAATAACTAGAGTGACCAGCAGGTCATTTTATGTTCTCATCATTGCACCAAGCAATGCCTTAAGTAATATCGATCTTGTAGTGATGGTGTGTCTGGCACTATTATGACACAACTTGGACCCGGAAATAGGAACAGAAATGCTAAGTCACATCACATCACATTGTCAATAATTTTTGCAGGTTTTGGCTATTTTACCCATCCGCGTAACCACGGGGACATTTTAGTACTTAAAGAATCTACAAAATTGTGTTTGGAATAATTTGTGCTCGTGGAGAACGGTTGTGCCCACTGTATGGACCCAGGGACCAGAGAACGATTGAGATTTACCAGGTCCATAGCTCGGTAATAATGTTCAAAGCCCTTAGTAATTTTAGTAAATTTAAAGCGCTATGCAAAAACTGGCTTGTAGTTATTTTTAATTTTTGGCCATTGAATTTTATTCGACTGGGTCCAGAACCAAACGTGAGAATAACCAACAGTGGCTTCTAACCAGAGTAAAGAACAAGTAATCAGGACAGTAACCATAACTGGTCTACATCAAAAGTTTTGCTTTTGTGATAACCTGTATAGGGAGCAGATTTGAAAAGTGCCACCAGTTGTCGCTCTACTCACCAATCCTTGACTGGAAGTGGTCTACAGCTGCTAGTCTATCATTGACCCTCAGCACCCCACGGCCCCGCTCACTCCACCCCATGGTGGTCTTATCAAACACAAACAACTTGCAGTTTATCTACAACGACACAGACACACCTGTTATCCCAGATGATAGCCGCACAGGAAATCTGTAACACACACTAACACTAGCAGGCATGATAAAATGAATACACAAGATGTAGCGAAGCTGCAGATCTTTGAAATAATCCAATTGATGACGTAACCACGACACTGTTGTTGGTACACAACTATCATTATTTAGACCTCCAATTCTTAACTCAGTAACAATACCGCTGAAGATTAGATGACCCAGACAAAACCACAGTCGAATCCAGTCACAGTACTTTTAGTCAAGACCACATTTAATTTTGCCTTCAGTGCTTAAAGAGTTCAGCCAATGAAAGGAGCAGCGGCTGACATAATGTCTTCCGAGTCTGTTCGTAGGACAGTTCGCATGTGCATTACATATTTGGATGCCTGAGTGACTGACAATCTGCCCAGCTCACCTGTAAAACATGTTTCTCGCCCTCCTCTCCTGTCACCACGTCCACCTGTTCGTACTCCTGTTTCTGACTGTGTTTAGCCAGGTATTCATTAGCTGACTCTGCCAGTGTTTTACTGTTAGGGCTGGACACACCTATAACATACCAACATACCTGTCATGCAAAGGACACATATCATACAAAGTATACAAAGTGCAGGTGTAGCTCTTAAAATAAACAGGACAATGTCGAAATTCAAATAACTTTTGACACACAAACATGTGACCAAATACCCATTTATATGAGCCATTGTGACTTAGAAATGCTATTTTGTCCGATTATTTTATTGTAACCTATGCACGTATTTAGGCCCATGTGCATGTGAAGCTGTGTCTATAACTGAAATTAGGCCCCTGCTCCTTTATGAGAGTAAAACCTACTTTAAAAATATGAGCAAGAAAATTTACTGGTTCACTACAAAACGGTAGACACGTAATGAATATACCACTAATAAACAAACGAAGACAAAAATATACGAAAAGCATCTAGTTTAAGGTGAGCCAGGCCACGTAAGAGGGACTTAGGCATGTGTGACGTATAATAGGAACATGGGCTAACTACGCACATATACAATAAACACTGCGACACTATTACATGTCCAGTAATGACAGGGTCTTCATTCATACGAGGACAAAGGTGCTTGTGCCTTCTGAGAGGGGGGATTTTTTTGGAGTAAGGGGAAAATTCTAGCCCCCGATCACCATCCCCCACCCTGTTGCAAGACCTCAAAGGCTCTGCCTCAAGTAGCCAAAACTAACTTTTTGCGCTCTTTCAAATTGTCACCTGTGTGAGTTACAAGTGATTCGAACCTCGAGGGGAATTTTTCAATAACTTGAGGGGAATTTTTGAGCCTCATGAGATGAATTTCGCATGTTTTTTCAATACTTTTCAGAGGGGAATGGAGCTGATATTCAGCCCCAAAATCGAGGGATTGAGGGCCCTGAATGATAAAAACAATGGCAAAGTAACACAATTTGTTGTTTTAACAACCGGGTGTCTACTAATATTCTGGAGGTGCAATGAACAGCTGCCAAGAGCTTTAATTAGCACTTGAAAAGTTTTCATAGCCTAGCATTCCTGAACACAATATTTTCTAAGTCCACCCCTTTCTCAACCCTTGTTCTGCCTTCAGTACCGTGTGACAAAACTCTAATCTCCAATACATTAAACCACAAACCATTGCTCTCTTTGTTATTTTTCTCGTCTTCCTTACTCGACGCCTGGTCTCCTATACTTTCTGCCTCTGTGCTGGTGGTCACCCGGTCAGCTAGGTTCTGACCAAACACAAAATCTGATGTTGATAAACTGTTGCCAGGCGAGACAGAATTCTAAAAACAAAGTTGTCATAATTAAGTTAAGTTATTCCAGAAAAATGGATGTGTAAAATAGGAAAAAAGGAATCAAATAGTGCTGACCCAAATTTGAAACAGGATGAAAGTTTCAAAGGCCTACAGAAAATGCTTCCGGACAGCAAATATAAGGTAGACAAAATTTCAGTAAGTAACTAGTGCTGTAAATCCGAGCATTCCAAACATAGCGTATGGGCCCTCTCCATGGCAGGTGAACTGTTGATCAGCCATTCTGCATTTTACCTACCGCTGAATCAGAGCGCAGCACAGCACAGCACACAAAATTCAATTTTTTGAGACCTAGCAACAAAAATCAGCGTAAACTTACCAAGAATAAAAACAGCAGTTTCCCAGTTTTAAACAAAAGTACCCTTGTCAGTGAGACTGCCTTACCGTCACTCTGTCCGATAGGTTCTGGCCAAAGATGAAACCACCGTCACTACTACTGCTAGGGTCGTTAGTACTGTCGGACAGGTCACTGAAGCACAATAACAAACAGACGCCCATCTTTAATGTTCAATTCTTATTTTATTGAAATTACTATGGGCTGTTCCAGTAAAATCCGTGTGGGAGGGGGGGGACGGCACTAGAAATAAAAATTCATGGGTGGTGGTCTTCAGAAAAAAACTCAAATTATGGGTGGTCGTTCCTGTAAGAAGAGATGCATTAAAAATGGGTGGTATTTTTTTGACCTGTTAATGTCGATAGGTTGGTTACTTCAGCCATAAAAACTCAAAAAAAAATGCAACTGTCCTAACTTATCCAAATACAAAAAGCCCATATTGCCAGTGAACAGAGTGCAATATGTTCACTAAGCCATTAATCAAGTCATGTGCAACTTGATTTGAGCCAACTGTTTGTCTGCACTCCTATTGAATTGAAAAGTTATGCAACACTGAACTGGTGTTAACACATATAAGAAAATTGATGATTTTTAAATAAAAAGTATGAGGAGTAAGATAAACAAGTTCCAATATTCACTTGACATAGAAGTATAGAAGAGTTCGTGGAGACAGTTTGAGATTCATAGATCCTTATAAATGAAAAAATGTTCATTGAAATTATAGACACATGGTGAACAGAGACACCTGGTGGCTGCCAAAAGTATTGCTCACAGGCTACTTTAGTTTTTGACAATATTGGACAAGACAACTAGTTCTTGTCTGTCAGTCATCTAAGTTCTTAACAGGTCCTCCTGGAGGCAATTTGTTTGCAAGTGTTGGATTTTATATTTTAACATGTTAAAAATAATTAAAAAATTATGGGTCATGGGTTGGACAAATAAATGAAAAATACGGGCGGTGGGTACGAAATAAAAGTGCCTTCCCCCCCCCTCCCATACAGATTTTGCTGGAACAGCCCTAATAAATATAATAAATGCTGCATTTCACTCTGTTTACCTGGTTAAAAAGAATAATCAAATTGGGCCTTTTACTCTCATAATATTGGTGTCATAATATTCCTTATCGTGATAGAATTCTATTTTTGTTAACAACAAGAACACCGAAACCACCAGTGACTTGACAATAAGCTTCAGATTTATTGAGGTTGTCCAACCGTATACAACTGCGACTCAACAATGGTGCATATACGCAATGTCTGAGACTTGAGTTGTCCGCACACTTGGCAACAATGGGAGGCATTCAGGAAGCAATGAGGACAGAAAACATGGGACTGGTGACACATAGCGCCACCTAGCTGTACCAGGAGTTACTTCGTCTTCACAGCAAGTGGCATAGGGCAACAGTTTGAATTTATGAAAAACCCTTCTATGTTGTAAGAGATTAGGAGTGATGTGTTCTAATCACAAGTTATAATTAAAAGTGCCTCCTCGTCCTCTAGAGGCCACTGGTATTCGGTTCCATGAGACCAGTCATCAAGTTGCTATCTGAAGGTCTCCCACTCAAGATTGAACGAGCCTTTAGTTATAAATATGTTTTTAAATCCCATGCACTTTTGTTAAGAATTTAACATTGATAGCTAAACAGCGGCACAATGCCAATTTAACAAATCCCATGAAGCAAAGCCACTCAAACTGAACTTTTTATCAACATATGTGAGGAGTTCACAGCTCGACATGCAGTGAATTATTCATCTCTCCTCGTCGACATGCAACTGATCAGATGCAGACAAGCCACAATGCCTGCACCAACATCATAGAGCACTATACATAAAAAGATGAAACAGTAATTTTCACACCACACATCTTCGAAAATAACCAAGACAACTGACCCTAAAATAACCTTCACCGCATGACCACGAACCCAAACGCACGCACCTGTCTTTGTTTTTTAAAAACTGAGTGAAGTAGTTGCCAGAGGAGCTCAGGTCAGTGCTGCCCTCTGCCTTCCCATCGTCTCTCTCCTGACCTTCATCCCTCTCCTGACCTTCACCTTTCTCCTGACCTTCACCTTTCTCCTGACCTTCACCTTTCTCCTGGCCTTCACTTCTCTCTTGGCCTTCACCTCTCTCTGTGGTCGTCACCTTTACCTCTGACTGGGCCACTGTGTCAAGCTTGTCTTCCGACTCTGAAATATAACACGCACACTATTCCGTTACAACATTCTGTTAAAGTCATCACCGTACTAAGCGAAAAAGCGACAATGAAAGTGCTTCTCCTTTGAAGAAACGGGCTTCAAATTCGAGGATGACTCAGTGGCTGGATCAATCAGCACACATTTAATGGCAGCGTAAGAGGCAGACATTTTGTCCACAAAATATGGCAACATTGAAAAGGAACATGAGGATTCTCACCTGTTTTACTGTCTGGACCTTTCAGTGTTGCCGGCTTCAACAGTGGTTTAGACGTTTCACTGGAGGGAGCCACTCTGAATAATGACGGCTTCAATACATTCAGCTTGGTGGAGTCTGCAAGTACGGTATAACTCAGAAAATTGTAATAGTGTTTTTGACAATTTATCTTGAACACATATATCAAGCCAAATTTGGTTATCTGATGTTTGGCTACTGTACTCCTTCTGGCTGAATTTTATTAAAAAGACGAGGTAATGTGACCCAATCAAAAGTGGCTGGTATAAAGTCAAAAATAAACTTCTGCTTTTAGAAAACTCAATAGGTTTGATGATATTTGGATGAATCCACTGAATTGTTGAAAAAGTGCAAAACTACAAAAATAAAGTCGTGATGGGAAAATTTGTCAAAATTTCAATGTTCATGTTCCACACAAAAAATTTTCATATTAAGCCTTTCAACTGTAAGGACTTTCAGGATGTCTTGACTTTTACCATGGGCTTAATTGGCAGAAAATGTACGCAAGTAGCAAATTTTGTCCTGGCATAAGAGCTTCTGGAATCAAAGAGACACCCCTTAGGACACTATCTGAATATATCTAGAGCACCCCCTCCCCTCACAATCAAGACAGGCTGGAGAGTCACATGACCAGCTAAACACAAACTTAAGTACCTGGTTTAACACTGCCACCTGTTGGACCAGTCACCTTCAGTTGGGCAGGAGCTAGTATGGACCGGTGCTCTTTTTTGTCATCTGAAAATGAAACCGCATTATTTGCCTCATTATTGTTACAATTAAACAAGCATATAATCTACAGTCTGGTGACTTCCGTGTTAAGCAGCTACACACGTGTGTGCCAGAAAATTCACAGATAATATCATATGACACAAAGCAAATTAAAGTAATAGTATGTGAATCTAATTTCAGGGGCAGCAAAAGATCAGCTTTCTGAGCTAAAAATCAACGTTCAACTTTCATAGTGGTATAAGTTATCAAGAACCAAACTATTGAATCATGGGCCAAACAATATAACTGGTCTTTTGAAAGCACAATTTTTTTCTTGTGAGCTGTAGTTCTTTCACATCAACCGTAATTCAAATCTTGCAAACATTAACCACTTTTCATTTCACAGCTGATAGAATACACAAGTTGCACATTCCTGACACTATGTAGCAAATGCTTGATATATTTATGGAAGCTACCTGTACCATTCAACTGGGAATGTGCTTGAAGAAGTAAATGAGTAAAGAATACTGTTATTGAGAATGCCCTTGCGGTTAGTGAGGAAGGAAGATTTGACTTTGAGGTAACTACTTACCATCATCTGAGGCGTACGGAGAAGAAGAAGTTGATGATGGATTCACGGCAAATGGGTTATTACTGACGGCAGCTGCAATAAAACAATAGGTGGCACTGTTAGCGCACTGTCGACAGGAGACGAGCATCACCACGTTTCAGGACGTCACAATTATCCAACTGAATAATATTGCCGTAACAGTTAAACTGCGCAATGTAACTGTTGACAGCTGTCTGAAAAAACAAATCTCATTTATCCTTACACAGAATCGGTCACAAGATTTTCCTCACAAAGATAGGACCTCCGAAGCTACAAAGTACAAACCTGTTCATACAAGAAGTGAAACTGATTCCCACCTTTAATGAGACCATTCGTGGCATCCATGAAAAAACATTTAATTTCCAAAGGTTTTGCTAGCTCTTCCATAACTATATTGCATAACATAAATGGCAGGCGAACACCTTCTTTTGATAGAGCTTGCAATTCTTATCAGAGCAAAAAAAAAATTAGATAAGTTGCACGACTTTCATAAGCCATTAGTCAGCAGAAAATGAGCCTTTCTCCTAACTTGAACTTCATAAATGAACGATTTTTACGAATCAATGGCAGCTCACAATGGAGAATGAATGACAACTACTGCTACCTGTCAGTACAGGGAGGTACTACTGCTACGCTATTGCAAGTGGAAACAGGGAACACTGTGGACATGAAATGAACTGTTTGCGCATAATAATGGCTATCTTTGCCAATCCGCACATAGTGGAGTTATCTCCCCAGTTCAACTAGAGGGTAGGCAATGGTTTACGCATGACAGGTTGCCACTGGGTATTTAAAGACTACCAACACACCCATACCCTTACGATGTTCATATTGTAACAACAAATAAAGCCAATACAGCAACAGGTGACAGTCATGTCACAAACATGCCTGATGATGACAAGAAGAACAACATCTAACATGCAAGCGGTGCCCAACTGATCACAGGATTTGAACAATACACGTACATTATAGAATCATAGCAAAAACTTATAATCCAATCTCTGCACTCAAGCTCAAAGACGAGTGTGAAAACTAGCTAATTTCCAAATTGACAACAAGATTTAAGTAAATGAGTACAATCTTGCAGTCGATGACCACTCTATCTTGAGTTGAAACTCCATATTTCAAGTACAAATTCAAATTTCAATTTCTAACATTGGGATAATTGAGTTACAGTTTGAGTCTTGAGAATCTGCTGGTAGAATTATGGTACACAGTAAACCTTGGCAAAATGCATCCCTAAATTTGAAGACAGTTTTGTGTTTACACCTGCTATGAACCACGTTTTGGTATTAATAACATTGACTGCCTTCATAAGCTTATTTGGTCTTCTAAAGCAACATCATCACATTCCTTCCCTTTGTTTCAGTAGAAATAGGTTTCAAGAAATTGCCTGGATCACCCTACAGCTTTACTGCCTTGGCGGCAGAAACTAACCCCACCGTGACAATCAACCTTAGGCTAACAGGCTGGGAATGAAGCAATAACAACCCGTAAGTTCTCATGACTAGAAATCATTTCAAATCAAGGTAAGGACAAAGATGAGTCATAGTAAGTTGCTTAAATCAAAAGTTGCTTATTGACAGAAGACGTGGGTTTATTGCCAGTTTCATCATCACAATAAAACGTTTTTCTCTCCCGAGGTACCATATCCACAATAGATTGTAACTTGAATCGTCATAATAAGTAAGGGACCACTAGCACACTGAACACAACAATGAGCGATATTTGGCTATGAAGTTGAACAAATGCATATGCGTGCGGCTGATGAAAGTGAGAAATGAACACAGAGTGACAAGGCAAGGCCAGTGATACAACAGCTGTAGATAGGAGTTAGTGCCATCTATCACAAGCAGCAGGCGTTAGTCACTACCTGTGTAGAGGGGCCTAGAGGGCGCCAACGGGGCAGACGGCCTAACAGACGAGGGGTGTGAGCGAGACATGTAGGCGACAGCTGGTTGATGATGACCATTCTCTGAAATGACATAACTCTCTGAAATGACATAATTTTCCGAAATGACATAATTCTCTGAAATGACATAATTCTCTGAAATGTGCCCTTAGTGACAACAGAGGGGGTACAGGCGTCAACAATTTGGGATAGCTGGGCTACAATGGAGTCAGAAAGTGATACAGTGAACCATAATAGTTGGCAAATATCGGTAACATCAAATGAGACAGTGACCCAAGACGCTTGTAATGATGGTGCTGGCTAACAATAGTGTAACCCACAGCAGCATTTAATTGTGGTGATATCAAATGACACCATACCCTAGAACCCGTAATGATGCAGCTAAATGACATAAAGGTCTGGATGCCACCAAATGACACCATGACCAGGGCTTGTTGAAATGATACACTGACATCACATACCAGACCTCGTTTGTGAGACAAAGGTAGACAATATGTACAGGATCTACAGCAAACACTGACATGGAGGTAGACTACAGATCTCGACCACACACAAGAATTATGAAGACAGAGATCGCTTTGGTGAGCTGCAGATCACGAAATTTTGTTTGGCAATCTGGTAAAAATTCCCAGTTGCCACAAAGTCAACAGAATTTGGAACCAAGTCAACATTCAGCTGTAACTAGCACCGAAAGCTGTGGACATAATTTTCGCATATTTTTCGATCAACTAGAATTTTCTTAAGAGGTATTTCGCTGTTTAGCAATCTCACTTTTGTTAGGCAANGGCAGGTGAACACCTTCTTTTGATAGAGCTTATCACAGCAAAAAAAATTCAGATAAGTTGCACGATTTTCATAAGCCATTAGTCAGCAGAAAATGAGCCCTTCTCGTAACTTGAACTTCATAAATGAACGATTTTTACGAATCAATGGCAGCTCACCATGGAGAATGAATGACAACTACTGCTACCTGTCTGTACAGGGAGGTACAGCAAAAAAAAATTCAGATAAGTTGCACGATTTTCATAAGCCATTAGTCAGCAGAAAATGAGCCCTTCTCATAACTTGAACTTCATAAATGAACGATTTTTACGAATCAATGGCAGCTCACCATGGAGAATGAACGACAACTACTGCTACCTGTCTGTACAGGGAGGTACTACTGCTACGCTATTGCAAGTGAAAACAGGGAACACTTTCGACATGAAATGAACTAACTGTTTGCGCATAATAATGGCTATCTTTGCCAATCTGCACATAGTGGAGTTATCTCCCCAGTTCAACTAGACGGTAGGCAATGGTTACGCATGACACGTTGCCACTGGGTATTTAAAGACTACCAACACACCCATACCCTTACGATGTTCATATTGTAACAACAAGTAAAGCCAATACAGCAAGAAGTGACAGTCATGTCACAAACATGCTGATGATGACAAGAAGAACAACATCTAACATGCAAACGGTGCCCAACTGATCACAGGATTTGGACAATACACGACGTACATTGTAGAATCATAGCAAAAACTTATAATCCAATCTCTGCACTCAAGCTCAAAGATGAGTGTGGAAACTAGCTAATTTCCAACTTGACAACAAGATTTAAGTGAACGAGTACAATCTTGCAGTCGATGATCGCTTTATCTTGAGTTGAAACTCCAGATTTCAAGTACAAACTCAAATTTCAAATTTTAATATTGGAATAATTGAGTTACAGTTTGAGTCTTGAGAATCTGCTGGTAGAATTATGGTACACATTAAACCTTGGCAAAATGTTCAACTGGCATCCCTAAATTTGAAGACAGTTTTGTGTTTACACCTGCTATGAACCACGTTTTGGTGTTAATAACATCGACTGCCTTCATAAGCTTATTTGGTCTTCTAAAGCAACATCATCACATTCCTTCCCTTTGTTTGAGTAGAGATAGGTTTCAATAAATTGCCTGTATCACCCCACAGCTTTACTGCCTAAGCGGCAGAAACCAACTCCACCGTGACAATCAACCTAACGGGCTGGGAATGAAGCAATAATGACCCGTAAGTTCTCATGACTAAAAATCATTTCAAATCAAGGTAAGGACGAAGATGAGTCATAGTAAGTTGCTTAAATCAAAAGTTGCTTATTGACAGAAGGCGTGGGTTTATTGCCAGTTTCATCATCGCAATAAAACGTTTTTCTCTCCCAAGGTACCATATCCCCAATAGATTGTAACTTGAATCGTCATAATAAGTAAGGGACCACTAGCACACTGAACACAACAATGAGCGATATTTGGCTATGAAGTTGAACACATGCATAGGCGTGCGGCTGATGAAAGTGAGATATGAACACAGAGTGACAAGGCAAGGCCAGTGATACAACAGCTGTAGATAGGAGTTAGTGCCATCTATCACAAGCAGCAGGCGTTAGTCACTACCTGTGTAGAGGGGCCTAGAGGGCGCCAACGGGGCAGACGGCCTAACAGACGAGGGGTGTGAGCGAGACATGTAGGCGACAGCTGGTTGATGATGACCATTCTCTGAAATGACATAATTCTCTGAAATGACATAATTCTCTGAAATGTGCCCTTAGAGACAACAGAGGGAGTAAAGGCGTCAACAATTTGGGATAGTTGGGCTACAATGGAGTCAGAAAGTGATACAGTGAACCATAATAGTTGGCAAATATCGGTAACATCAAATGAGACAGTGACCCAAGACGCTTGTAATGATGGTGCTGGCTAACAATACTGTAACCCACAGCACAGCAGTGTTTAATTGTGGTGATATCAAATGACACCATACCCTAGACCCCGTAATGATGCAGATAAATGACATAAAGGACTGGATGCCACCAAATGACACCATGACCAGGGCTTGTTGAAATGATACATTGACATCACATACCAGACCTCATTTGTGAGACAAAGGTAGACAAAATGTACAGGAACTACAGCAAACACTGACATGGAGGTAGACTACAGATCTCGACCATACACGAGAATTATGAACACAGAGATCGCTTTGGCGAGCTGCAGATCACGAAATTTTGTTTGGCAATCTGGTAAAAATTCCCAGTTGCCACAAAGTCAACAGAATTTGGAACCAAGTCAACATTCAGCTGTAACTAGCACCGAAAGCTGTGGACATATTTTTTGCATATTTTTCGATCAACTAGAATTTTCTTAAGAGGTATTTCGCTGTTAAGCAATCTCACTTCTTGTTAGGCAAGCTAGGAATTTTGCCAGGTCGCATTTGGCAAGTTGAGTAGAAATTCATGAATCATATGCAAGTATTTTAATAGACCATATAGATAAGATGCTAAAAACGTGACAAAGAAATGAATTTCATAATGCAGGCAAGAAGACAAGATATTCTTCCATTGATGCCAAGTCATTCAAGTTGTTGCTGTTATGTAACTGAGTAAAACCTAATAACACAGCTAAATTGCTCTCTGACAGGTTTATCTAGTGGGGGTCAGCAAGACTCTTAATGTTAGACATGATCATCTTACCAATTAGGAAAAGAGATTCAAAACAGCTCTACATATGATACATCACATCATTAATATAACTCCCAAGGACAAGGGACAGCACTATGAGTGACCACCACTATGAGTGACCAGCACCATGAGTGACCGCCACCATCAGTGACCGCCACCATCAGTGACCGCCACCATGAGTGAGCCACCACCATGAGTGAGCCACCATGAGTGACAGCCACCATGAGTGACTGCAACCAAGTCACCTGCTCAACACAAACACTTACCATCTTTTGCATTCTTGAACAAACTAGTACTCCTAGTCTGAAATCAGAATAAAGTATGAATAAGCCACGAATAGAGTCTCAGGGAGTGGAAACAATCCCATGGCCACGACTCATTTACGATCATCTAAACCACAGTCCAGGAGGAGAAAAAAATTTGTGGGTTAGTCCACCAAATTCTCACACCTGTATGCCTAACTCCACACAAGTGTCGAAAACAGGAATTTAAGAGACAGCGATGGAAAAATTCCCACAGGACTACCTGAATGCTCGTTTTACTGCAGATAGTGCCAGTATCTCAATGACCGCATCTAGTTCCAGATTTCCCATTGCTAACAGATAGAAACACTTGTTCTAGCACACGACTCACTGTAATATCTCACTAATATACGACAAAAAAACAAAGAGACGAAATTGACTTTTTCTCCATTTTTCAAAGGCTTCTAACATTGTTGCGAATGCTCACAATTTCTCAAAACAGTGCCGCCTAGTGGCAGCTGTGGTATAAAATTTGTCAGCCATAATGAGTCCTAGATTGGTGTGATTGTACTAAATACTTATATTCTCTCATAACCTCATTGCAGTTGAATTCCATGTGAACAAGTTCAGCAACAGTCCAATCTGACACGCAGCATTGATACTTTCACATTAACACAGCTTACAGCAGATGGCCAATGTAGGTCAGAAGAACGTGTGACCTGATCCAAGCTTACTAGGGCTGGTTAGTGTAGGTCACAAGAACCTGTTAGCAAAGCTTGCAACAAAGGGTCAATGCAGGTCACAAGAACCTGTGATTACAGTTTGCTGCAGACAGTCAGTACAGGTCTCAAGAGCCTGTGACAGCAGCTTGTTGCAAACAGTCAGTATAGAACAGTAGGTCACAAGAACCACTGACCAGAACCTTACCTTTGTCACCCTGTCCTCCATATTTTGACCAAAAACAAACTGATGGACACCTTTCTCTGCAAATACAATACAAACTTGAGAGCCTGGTATATGACATACTGTTATGAGAAGTCTATTTACATCCCTAAGTGTTCAACAACTAACATATCACTCTGGATGATTACCAGTTTCCATAGCAACTTGAGAACATCTGCCACTAGCCATGATAAAAATAGCTGACGATTTCAAAGACCAATGAGGCTGACTGCTCAAGTAGAGCCTGCTCTTGGCCAGGTGTGTTACCTATCACCAGCCCACGTCAGGCTGCAAAGGGATTGAAGTCCAGGATAATAACGTCAGGTGGTTCTTGCCATTCTAACACTCATCTAGGAAAGCTTAGGAAAGCTAGAGGTGACAAACTGCTGTAGGACTCTAGGGAAATGTGCAAATTTGGCTATTTTTGGAAATCATATCTCAGGAATTATCCACTGGATTCACATGAAATTTACAGATATAGTATTTTATGCACTTTTCTTCAAAACAATATAAAGATTGGATGAAATGTTCCACTTCTGCACGAGGGGTAATCAACAAATATGATTTTTATGAAAAGATTCTGAAGTTACATAAAACGAAATATTTTAAAATAAAAAATGTAACAATGTTTTTGAGATCTCATTTTATGGACATATTATTTTGAACAGATACTGTTGCTTTGCTATTTATGCACCTTTGTTTCTAGAAGAAGACATGGTCATGTGACTATATTAATGATAGGTTGGTGAAAATTGAAAAATAGTATTCTACAGGCTTCCTAGTTTCAGAAAATAACTTTTAACGAGTTAAAATATATAGATTTGTAGACATTTTGGTTAAATACACAGGGCAATTATTAGGTTCTACGTGACTTAAGTGACCACATTGCTACTAAGACAATGAGTCTGAACTCTGTTACAACCAGAAGAACCTATTATATATATATAGCCATGATGCAAATGAATCAGAAACCTCTAGTCTGACAAAGACATATTTACCATTGTCCGTGTCGCCAACAGTTGCTTGGGAAGGACCTGAAATCACAGTGAACAGTTTGTAGAAGAATCTTGAGAAAAACAACACATGCCGAAGTTCTGCCCAGTTTTCTATGGGACAGCTGACACACAAATTTCATGAATATCCATAGAGGAACTTGGTAGATCTACATTAAGGCAGATATAATCATGACAATTTGCCACTAGGGGGTGCCACAGTAGTCACATCAGTCAAAAACCAATGCCAACCATGTTTTCTTCAATAAAAACTCAAGCGCCAAACCTCAAGATGAACCATACTGAAGCAGTCTCAAAGAAAACACAAACTGCCAAAAGAGAGTATTAAGAAATGCTGTAGACTGGTTCTGTTAATATGTGCACGAAAGCAGTATCCTGTAGTCATTAATCACAGGATAGCATTTAAAAAAACGAATTGCTGAATTTTGCACAAACACAAAATTTTTCGCACAAAAATTGTGAATTCTGTTTCTTCTATCTAATAGCTGCAAAAGCACATTTGAGATTTTCATTTCAGGCCTTTTAAACCAAGAGCTCGGCTGTCAAAAATCAAGGTTTCGCTTTCTTCAACGGCTTCATTTTCCACAGGGCAGAGTTCTCACAAGAAAATCCCAAGCACCTTTTTGTTGCTAATAAAATAAAGAATTAAAACAGAATTTCAAAGTTTTTTGCAAAAAAAAATCATGTTGGTGGATATTGCAACGATCTCAGTGAAAAATTAAGACCTTTTATACTTAAAACGTTTTTTAAAGAATTAGTTCTCGTGACAAGCGCAGGTCACATGTCTGTACCACAGCCACATCCCCATAGACATGACATATGGTAGTATTAAGATGTCTGTGCTCATTCCAGATCACTAACAGGACTATGGTGTAATGAGTTTTACAGGCTGTGAGACTCCAGTTACTCAAAAACTGTCATGCAATTTACAACAAGTTTTCAATCAGACCGCATTTCATGTATTCTTTTTAAAAGTGTTATGCTTTGATCCAGGTGGCTTTCAGATAACTTTTGATGTATCAAGAACTTTGTTGAAAAAGTGACCCACAGTCATTCACTATGGCCAACATTTGTCGCAATTAACAGCTGGAGAATTATGGGAAAATAAAGTAACACTCACAGCCATTGGTCAAGATATGATGAACCTAAAGAAACTGAAATTCTCTACGAAATCAATACAATATGAATTGCTGGAATGAACTTAAATACACTAAACGTTTCGTTAGTGACCTGGGATTGCCAAGTGGCTTAGTTCATTACAACTGTGGAGCTAATGAAGAACTTTGGTTGATGAGAAGGGACACGGGTTTATGGTCAAACTTAAGTCTAAGCTGCAGTAATTCACTTTATGAAATGGAAGAAACGAACACTGTGCTACAGTCACCAGGTGGCGGGACCATCTTGTGCACAAGTTTGTTGTAGAACTGCCAAATAACATGTCCTAGAAGTGGACGAGATTTCACGTGTCTGCTCAAAAATAGTACAACAAAGAGACACTTTACCCGAGAGGGAAGCGGAAGAAGTTATCAAAAGCAGAAATGGTTGCACATGGCATTGCTTTTGAGGGCCCATATAACAAGTTAAGTCCATACCTTTTCAACTGATAAAATTGTGCTTGATTACAGTAATGTGGAGATAACTTAACCAGATGTCACCACGATAATGCATGATAGTGGAAGTAAACTCTGTGTAGCACAACTATGCAGACTTGAGATTTATGCTTTGCACTTAGACTTTCAGGGAACAGGGCCAACTAAATGTACACTCACGGTCATATTTCTTAAAAAATCTGCATATATGTAAGCTCATGGGATTACTCTTTAGTCAAATTCATGCTTATCATGGTCTTCGGCTAGTAGTTTGCCAAAATAAACATTGTCAACAAGTCTCAGACAAAAACCAGATCAACAAAAACTGACTCACAATATAGGGAGTAAGTTAAAACTGAGTAATGACCTGCACACTGGTGGTCAGTTCCTATCAGCAGTAACATATTACATTTCATCACTAACTGCTGACCAGTGCCTTCAGAACCCAAGCTGGGTGGATGCGAGAAAATTGAGAAAGTTGATATGGACTAGTATTTATCCGATATAGAAACTGCCTAACAGTCATTGCAAACAATACGCTAATACTTTCGAGAAAGGTGATTCACTCTCTATCATTTTGCATGTGCAGTGAGAATTCTCCAGTTCGGGACTACCCCTAAAATTTGGGACACAAAATGAAATGGAATTTTCTTGATTCTGAAGATCGAGACTAGGACAATGTATTTTCTATCAACCACGTCTGAGCTTAACTTTTCAATCTTTCTCACAATTCTTGAATTTGGCACAGTCAATATTGCCCATTTACAAAATTTGGTATAAGCTCAGACCTTGAGCAAAATAATTTTACGCAGAAGAAATTTATTGTTAGATAATTTCATTAAGATAACAACGAAGTGTACTCCATCATGGCCATAAACATGGACTTCCGCTGATTATTGCAGTATTCATTGGCATTTCGAGTTCAGTTTGCATGCACCAAGGTAGATGTCAGTGCTGTAGGCGCCCGAGTTTTCATTGTTAAAGTAAGCATGAGGAATTGTGGGGAATTCCTGTTGTTTTCTAAATGTAATCAGATTCTTCTGAGCATGATGTTCAAAGCAAACGATATCCAACAAAATGCAAATTCAAGTATTGTAAGCACGCTTTTAATTGGTTGTTCCATCATAAAGACTATTGCAATTGACCAATAACTACTACTGTCAAGTTCTGGTATTTTATGCCTTCATATTTATTCACTGATCTGGAGCTTCAAAACTCTGATAACTATAAGCATATCTTTTAACTTTCTTCTGATAAGACAAATAAATGTTCAAATCAGCAACATAGTGATCTTCAGGCTTTAAAAATTTGTAGAATACTGATCAATCTGAAACAGCTGGCAGTACTGTAATAGGTTGTTTGAGATTTAAAATTATCAGAAAATGAGTAAAGGATGGCTTTTTGGCAATTTTCATAAAGGTATTCTATAATTCAAATTTCAAAACGGGCCATGGTCCCTGTATTTTCAAACAGGCCACTGGTCATTCAAACAGGACATGTAACCTGTCAGTAAATAACTAATTGAACTACGTTCCTGAACGTGTCTATAATGAACTTTTTACACACTCAAAAAGATAGTTACTCCTTAGAGGATAAGATTACTTACATGTTGCAGATCAACATGTTATCTGCGAAAGGCCCAAATGAACCAAAATGCAGTACCGAATGCTAACTAACAGAACAAGAGCAACGCGGAGCGTTGAAATGAGCCCACGAATGCATCACAAATGGTGTGCTTTTAGGGATATTTACTCGTATCATAAAAATGGCCACTAGATGGTGCAAAAACGTACAATCCATCCAAAAACGGGGACATGCCATATTTCACAAAAATGTGTCATGGAACTTCAGAAAAACAAAGGAAAAAAGAATAAAATGACACTGCCACTAGTGGGCACAGTTTCCATTGAAAGTCCGTGTCATCTGTTGTGATCTTCATTACACGTAAATACACTCACTAAATTTAATAGAGTGGATTTAGGAGATACAGCCATGGGCGCAAAACAAAACAAAACTACCACTAGGAAGCGCCACAGTAGTCAGTCGCCATCATCAAATGTCCCCTTCATACTGAGAGCATATACGCCAATTTTTAAAACCATCCCTAGAGTGATTTGGTTGATGGAGGGGTGGACGCCAAAAACAAGATTCGAAAACAGCAAAAAGAGCCACCAGGTGGCGCAAAATACCTTCATTCCATCCAAAACAAGAGGATCACCTCACCAACATATGCCTATATTTAAAATTCTATGAAAATCTGTTGAGGACTTTTTAACATACAGAGTAAAACGTAAAAAAAACTAAAATCGCCACTAGGGGGCACACCAGAAATCTGATCTGTCCGAAAGTTGTCGTCGTTCGTTGTCAACATCATTTAAATACACTTGCAAATTTAAGAAAAAAGATCCTGCAAACGGTTTAGGGAATACAGCCATGAGCGCAAAAAAAATATAAAACTGCCACAAGGAGGTGCCACAGTAGTGGCAGTTGTCAGAAAATCATCGTCAGCCATCCACTTGATAGTAAAAACACACATGCCAGTTTTCAGAATTATCCTGAAGGCGGTTTGGTTGATAGATGAGTGGATGCCAAAAAACAGACTCGAAAACAGTAAAAATGGCCACTAGGTGGTGCTAACTAGGTCGAATTCATCTGAAAATGGAAAGATAGCATCACCTCATTAACAGACGCCTATATGCCAATTTTATGAAAATCCATTGAGGACTTTTGAAGATAAAGAGGAAAATGCAAAAACTAAAATTGCCACTAGGGGGCACACCAGTAGTTGGATCCATCTGAAAGTTCGCTCATGTCATCCCAGCCACGAAAGCAACATATGTACAAAATTTCATGAACATACGTGAAGGGGTTTTGGAGATAGAGCAGCGGATGCCGGATGGGGATGACAACATTATGCGTCCACATAAATATACGTGGGAGCATTAAAATCGGTCGATCAGAAAGAAGTTGGCAGTTCCAGATAAATGTCTTATTCCCAATGCCATTTTATCAACACTACTCTGTTAATGTCGTGATCTGAAAAAAATGTCAAAAGTTAACCTACTGACCTAGTTTTTACTTGTATGCCTTTTGGAGTAGCCATTGAGGGTTTTGTCTAGCGGAAGTGGAAACGGACTAAAAAGTCGTATGAAATGACCTTTTTATTTAATGACAGATTTCTTCACTTCGAGATCATGAGTTCTTGTGTTGGAAACGTGTTACAATCCAGTTACGTTTTGATACAGCCGTGAATTAGCCCATTCCAAATTTCTTTGAAAACCAGCATTCACCATAATCACAAGAGCCAAGACAGTAGTGAGTAGCACTGGTTTCTGACCGATTCAAATGTGTCGCCAGTACTGGCAAACAGGTGGCAGCGACACCTTAAAAAAGTGAAAGGACATGGAGAACACTGCTGTATCTAGTTTGATTAATCTGAAGTTTGGAGACTACATGAAAACTGTGACATCAGACTGAGAGAGCAAATTAGCCTAATTCCTTTTCTGTAAACTGTGGTAAAAGTTGCAAATGGGTCCCTCTTAAAATGGCAGCTGGTTACCAGTTCTCACTGTATAAATCAACGACAGAGGCCATTATTCAGTGACAACAGGTTCTCAACAGAAATTTTGAAGACGGGCCCACTTACTCCAGGGCTTGGAATGACCAATGGCGAAAAACGCAGAAATTTTTACAGCCCGAAACATGCGCGCAGCCACCCTTGAAAGAGTCAGTGTGGACTTTTTGCCGACAAAAAATCGAGAGGAAAAAACAGGGTTTGGAATGACCAATGACAAAAAACGCGGAAACTTTTACGGCCCAAATCATGCCCGATAACCAGCCTTTGAAATGATCAATGTGAACCTTTCCGCGACAAAAATCGGGACTAAAAANCACGGAAATATTATAAAAAAAGCGGAAAGCACATTTCAAAAAAGCGGAAATCCGCGTTTCCGCGGAAAATTCCAAGCCCTGAAAAAAAAAACACTACCACCTCTGGAAGCGTGCGTCTGCGTCTGTCTTAGCTCGTCCGCCACTCCCACCTCCAAACATTTTTGGCTGCAGAGTCGTAGGATTTGTCACCACGGTTTACAATCACACGAGCCGCCATTTAGGAAATCTACCACGCTATCCCAGATGCCCCGGCAATGTTGACAATTTACGTTCATCCGAAACATAAAGAGCAACTTCCGCTTTTTGAGGTGAAAGTCGACGGCAACGGGGCGGTAAGAAAAAAATTTGCCGTGGAAATTTTATATCAAATCCGATTTTTTTTTATGCAGAAATATAATAAAATACACAGACAGAACATTTGAAAAAAGCAGAAATACGCGTTTTCCGCGGAAAATTCCAAGCCCTGTTACTCGACCTGTACCATGAACAGCAATCAAACACTACCCATTTGTGAGACATTAGCCTAGATAGTACCACGGTCTCGAGTGATTACAGTAGAGACGATGGCCGTCCCATAGGCCCTCCATACACTGAAAGCTTTTCAACACAATATGTCTCACACTGATTACGATATGATGACACATTCCCTGGCACGAGGAGTGTAAAAATGGTCAGTTGCCGATTTGGACAACTGAATGAAGGATTGTTCAAAAAAAGTTTGATAGTGGGTCCCTAAACATTTCTTCGAGCTGGGAAGACTTAAAGACATCAACGGCCTCCTGAGGTGTCTCTCTATGTGCAAAAGGTATATATCGTGACATGGTTTTTAAATCAGAGTGATGCATAAGTTGCCGAAAAAGGTTGCGGCACGTCGAAAGCCTATGGGATGGCCACTGTCTCTACCCTCTGTTGAGACAGTGGTACTGTCTACATGGGGCACTGCCACTGGTAGGATATGGCGGATGCTGATTATGAGAACCAGTGTTATTGTTAATAGTCAGATACACAAGTTACTTCATAACGCCAAAACTGCTCAGCAAAAATTAACAAAGGATACTTCATTCGATTCCTCTATAAAGAATATTCATCCAGGTGATGACAGATGTCAGGTTCGATGTTACGACCTTTTGCTAACTGGACTCAAAACAAGGTACCTAAAGTTGGCGGGTTGCTGCCATTTCCTGACAGTACACATATCAACTACTGGTCACAGAGGTCGTAGCAAACCAGTTGATGAAATGTATAGCTGTCCAACTATAGGGTACCTTGTTTTTGAGAACAGATACCAAAAGAACATGATGCCGTAACTGAAATCTGTCATCACCTGGATGGATATTAATTGATAGACGAATCGAATGAGGTATCTTGACATTAATTTCTGATTTGGAGTTATGAAGGACCCATGTATCCGACTATAGATTACCATTTCATCCACTGAATAATGGGTCTGCTGCCCACAGATTGTCAGGTTCTCAAAATCTGGAACTGCTACATCCGCCCAGTACAATACATCCAACCAGTGCCATTTACAATGCCAATGCGCAGTTTCACAAATCACGGTAGACAGTGACCACCGTCTCTAGTCCAGCTTTTGACGTAGGCGCTTTATACACTGGAAGCTTTTCAGCAAATTATGCCTCATACTGATTAAAACATCAAAGACATGTTGTTATAAGTACCTTTTGCATATAGAGGGACATCTTAGGAGACCGTCGATGTCTTTAATTCCTTCCAACTCGAACAAATACTCCCATTATCAATTTTTTTCCTACATTAGTCATTAGTTCAGATCCACAAAATCAGTAACTGCCCATTTTTACACTGCACACGCCAGGGGACATGACATCATGGCACTTGCCGTGTTAAAAATGGCTAATTTCCGAATCTGGGAACTGACCGAGAGACTGCTCGAAGAAAAAGTTTGATAACGAAGTATTTGTTCAAGTTGGAAGGAATTAAAGTCATCGACGGCTTCCTAAGGCTCAGGTGTCCCGGTGCGCAGAAGGTACTTGATTTTCTAATCAGTGTGAGGGATAATTCGCAAAAAACTTCCGGTGCATGAAGCTCCTATAGGACCTTCATCGTCTCTTTGACTTTGGGCCAGCTAGAGACGGTGGTCACTTGTCTCTAGAAATCACGGTTGAACTTGATGAAGAAGGCACATCCTACAGCGCGTTCAACAAATCAGGGACTACGCCTAAGGCGGGGACATATAGTGTCGCATTCCAAAAACATCGAGCGGTGAATAAAAAATCAAAAGTCATCTCAAACATTTGATAAGGATATCAAATCTATTTTGGTACTGTACCTATATTCGTCTCCGCCATTTTCTCTTGTCAATCACACACAAGGTAGCGCTACTAACTCTTGTTTATCTTATTCTTGCATAATTTAATGAATTTCGCATTTTTTGTTTCAATGAAAGTTGACACAAGTATCTTAACCCACTTAAAATCAATTAGATAATACACTATCATTTTTCACTCCAATCAGTGTTCAACTTTCTATATTCATTGTGTTAAAAATTCGAAACTATATTTTCTGATTGACGTTAAATAGCAACAAAAACACTGTTGCGAAGTCCCTTGCGAGTGCTTGGCATTTGGCAGCTGAGATCAGTTGTCAGTTTAATTCTTAGTTCAGGTAGTAACTGCACGATACCTAGCGTAGAAATGCCAAAATGTGGAAGGAAGGTAAGTAAATGAATAGCCTAATTGAATTTTATGCCCGTTATGCTACAGACTTTGAGAAAAAGGGGTCGTTATTAAATTCGCATGGTTCAACACGTCATAGCCCCTCGCTTTCGGTTGGCCTGTTAGGGGCCCCTGGCCCTGCATGCCTGTGTCATCCAGGGCGATATAATTGCCTAGGTTCAGTGACATTGCCCTGCTCTGGCGCTCTTGAGTCTTGGGTATCTCTGTCTTTTGAAAAGTGACTGTAACCATTTTGTGGTATAACTAAGTATAAGTCTTACACTCTTACAGAAAATGATAAAGCAGGGCTTTGATGGCAAGTTTGATGCTTCGGGCTATTATGGTCTGAAAGTATGTCCAAATCATGCAAAATTTTTCTCAGGCATCAGGCCCATTCCTTTCCAATTAAGTTTTAAATCACTTCTAACTCACACCGTGCACTCTCAATTGTAGTCCAGAGGGGGAGAGTTTCCTCACCCGGAGGGGGGAGAGTTTCCGCTCACCGGTAAAAAACTCCCTTGGGCTAGCACAGGCATTTTTAGTGAGCATGAGGGCCCTGTAAATTGCATTGAACTGGTCACCAGTGACTCATTTGCATACTGCGTTATACAAAGCATAAAACAATTCAAGTGATATCCTTTTTCTGCGAATTTGGGACCCACCCTGTATATGTCTGAGTGGGGCTATTATTAAGAAATATTGTTTATTTTTTCAATTCCAAACTTTGATTCTTGTAGAGTGGAATATACCTTTCTGTTTCATATGACGTAAAGGAACATCAGTTTTATGGCCAAAAATGCATATTTGGGGTTACAATTGGATGGGATATAGGGCTCGAAGTTATTTGCGTTGACCAGAGCTATATGAAGCAACATAATCCATTGTGTTTTGGCATTTTATTGCAAAATTGCAACATTCTCTGTTGTCTGCCAGACATTCGCTGAAATCAAGGCAGGCTACTATATACCATTTAAATATGCTTAAAATATACTCTCATTTATCAAGTGTGGTTTTTCCCTTGCAAAGTGTTAATTATTAACTCCCAACATGTACTTCCCAATTACTGAATAATAGTGATTGGTTTGGCCATGTAATCATTGACTCATCAAATCCTATAAATAATTGATACAAATTATCTCAGTAACTCTAGCAGTTATGGGTAACTAAATTTTCGGAGACCAAATTTTTAACATATTATGTCTTAAAGACTTTCATGTTCAAAACAGACCCTTGGGAAGCAAGAATGAGCTATGGACATTGAGTTTTGTCATTCTGTGTGTTATAAACGCATGTAGCGTCATAGGCTGTCAAATTTTTCATTTCCTATTTTATATTGTGTCAGTTCCTACTACAGACATTTATGATTTGAATTCTTTCTTTTTATGGAAAATGCAGTAGACAACTGTGTGTTATTGGTAATGTTTTTATTTATTTGTTTCAATGTGAAGTATTTTCTGTGACATTAAAGACACAAAAGTGAGGGCTCTTTGTTATTTCTTTGTGTTTTGACTCAAATTCAAAATTATTGTTTCACCTATGTTATCTATGTTTCATCTTTATTATTTCATCTGTTTATTCAACTTGTTTTGCATATCATTATTTGCTGTATTTTACTGTTTTTGCTCTCAATTTCCAGTTTCCTGTTGATTTCCTCTAGCTGGTGGATAGGTGTCCTGTTTGACTGCTAAATGCTATATTTTGTCTCTAGGTAAATTTTCTTCAGTTTAGTTTCCGCCGCTTCTTTTCTGGCGTTATTCGGTCTGTATAATGACTGCTTTGCCATTAATTTATTTTCCTACTAGCGTAAGAATTGGCTTCACCGTACTGAAGGTAAAGCTTGACTTGTTAATTGTTGTATCCCACAAGGGCAGTTCTTCACATAAGTAGCATGTGTATACGCAAGATAACTGTTAAATTTATCAACAAAAATGAAGATTGTTAATTTTTTGTCTATTATCTTCAGTTTCATTGTCTTCGTGTTAAAAACACCATTCGAAAAGTTTCTACAATTTGCAGCAAGTTAATCAACCCTTGAAAATAGAAAAATAGCGGGGTAATTATTTTTGTGCTAAATAAGTGAAGAACTGTTGCTGTTGTTGGGGACAAGATGACCTTGATTTAACCTCTGGGCCTTGTTACACCACATTTAATTCTTAGTGTAAAATGTTTGGGATTGGGCTAAGCATCATCTGAAGAATGAACTTGGCCTATTTGACGGTGTCACATTTGAGGCACTTTTTGCCAAAAATGACTATTTGTACCAATCCCTCGCGCAAAAGTTGTTTTAAGAGCTGCTCCACAGTTCTAAGAATATATTTGGTGTGACAGAGTCTTAGATGACTTGCAACCTTATATGCCGTGAAACTGAACATTTTATATTCATTGGTCAATAATGTAGCCATTCACTCCGTTCTCATCGAAAAAACAAATTTTTTGGTGTTTCAAGTTTCAGTGTCGAGAAATGTGGTTTGTACAAGAAATATAGACTTCATATTCCCTACAGGTGTCAGACAACTTTTAACATTTTCATTGTAGTCAATGTTGAGGATAATTTGTCCATGAAATATAATTCACGGTATATACGATTGTGTTGATGTTGGTGTGTCTAATCCGAAGATTTATGATTTCTGTTTGATGCATGCACAAGGGGTTGTTGGATTGTTTGATATTTTAAAGAGCATGCCCCAAGGTTAAACTGTCATCAATAGCAAAGACACCAGGAGTATTAAGGTGACAGAAATTTACGTAGTAAAATCTTTTGACCTTATGTACATTTGCAAATAAAAGTATAAAAATATTAAAATTGCATACTTTTTAACTGAATTCCCCAATGCAATTGGAGTATAGTGTAAGCATTAGAATCTCATGAGACTATTTTCCCTCAAATTGGTGTCATGTTAGTTGTTAAGAAGCTACCACCTCAGGTTATGAATAACCACAGTCACACAACTGTTTTGCAAGATTAAAAACTTATTATTAAACAGACTGTTTTCTATTCACTATTTAGTCTTGTCCTACACATCAACATACTCACTTTGCAGTATAACTTTGGTTTGTTTCAAGTTAAATTCATACCTAGAATTTTGGTTGTCAAGAAAAATTAACAACCTATTAAATGGTAATGCTTTCAGAAAGGAAATATCTCAAATTACATGCAGTGTTTTGCCTTCAAGAGACAACAATGTCCAAGACTGTCAGTTGCTATGCTGTCTGATTGACATTATGTTAATGTTATTTAAGTTTTCTTAATTCAATGTATTGGGTGTTTGTGAAGCTGTGTGTTTTTTACCTAAACGTTATTGTTCTTTACAGAATACATTTTTGGTGATGAGTGTATGTGACAACAATAAATTATTAAAATATTGAGTATCAATGGAGTGTACTGTATGACCTCCTTTTTAACTTGTAATTTCCAGTCGTCGTCCATTTCAATTTTTATTAAAAGTTTGACATTTTATTGGAAACTGTTCTCTTCAGTGGGCTTAAATTTAACATTGCCTCAATGCTGAGAGGTGTTTAAAAAGTCAATATGTGCTGATATGGATGTCTGTTGAATTGTTACAGAGTGACTTGTCTGAAACAGAACACATGTTGTCACGAAATCTGACCACACGTAATGCCCCCTATGGAACAGTGGACACACCCAATGTTCGGCTTAAGATCGTCGGTGGTAAAGCAGTTTACGTTCTTGACTCGCAGAAGGACAAGTAAGTAGTTTGGAGACTAATTATAAATTTCAGATACACTTGCGGGGAGAAAACGCCTTTTTCGACTATCCGCCTGAGAAAGGTGAACACTGCTGCTATGCTAATCATGTATATAGTTTGCCATTTGCCAGAGGTTTATTGTTGCATAATTAATTGTTTTCAGACTTAACAAAAACTTTGAAAAACTGAGTGAAGACTGGTAAACCATACTCCGTTATCCAACTCTACTCAGTCGTACAATTTCTACTTTCCCAAAAGAGGAGAGTCAACTCAGGATGTTAGAATTTCCGTGACCACAAAGAAATGCCCTGAGTTGTGTTAAAGTGAGACGTACAATTCCAAACATTCAAGGTTTCATTAATTTTTTACAATAATATGAATTTACCTGTCATATGTTTTTACTTGTCAAGAATGGCTACCGTCATATGTAGAAGAATTGACCTCATCAGCATAGGCTGCAGAATGTTTTCTCTGACACTGCACGTGACAAATGATGGATGTGTGTGTGAATGTGCTTTCTCTTTTGGATTTTCTTCAAAATGTGTACTGCTTGTTATATAGCAATGAAAATAAAAAAGGAAACACCCTCAGTTTGTATGTAGAATGTTTAAAAAGTGAAAATTTTATAAATTAATGATAGAGATTACTGTATTAAATGTTTATTATGTTCCTTGCAAGTCAGTAAGGAACATGGCATGGTGAAATGTCATCAGGTCAGGACACAATATGGCAAATAAGAGAAATTTATTTTTACGTACTAGTAAGTAACACCAGGTGCTTTAACATTTTTAAGGTCTGCACCATAGCTACCTTGAGGCAATGTTTTGAGATATGCTAAGCATTCACAATGATGTTAGAAGTCCTTGAACAAAGAAAAAAGGTCAGATCTAGTTGTCGAAATTTTATAATTAAAGCCTATTGGCACTTCTTAGTTCATCGACAAAGCCGTCACAGAATATAATTTATATGTTTGTCTAAATTTTAGTCAACACTCTAGTCTTGTATGAATTTTATTATGTAGGGTCAGTTTTGTTTAACCCAATACCGGGTGTATTCAACAAAATAGATTTTAAAACTGAGTAAAAGTGAAGTTACTTTTTTTTTTAAAATATTGTCAAAAGCGGCAAAAATGCATACTTTGTTATTTACAAAATGTTCTGGGCTATTCTTTGACTGATAAGATTCATTCCATAACTGGTAGCAAGTATATGGCACTATTTAAGAGTTCATAGCGGACAAGAGTTCAATCTATTTTTACTTTATTGGCATATTATGGTAGGTAAATATGAAAAATGATAATGCTGCCCAGAAATCGAATTAATGTTATGTATTGGCAATTTTTTGTACTGCATTCGCTTGAAAAGTGTGTTAAGGATTTATGCAACAACACACAACAAGTGATAGGGTTGGGTGGAATAGGATAATTTCTGAATTAAATTTATGACGTAAAAGTTGCTTTAAGCTGCTAATTCCATTTCCTAGCTAAACCCTAAATGATCAAGTGGTAATTACATGCCATACAAATCGTTAACTCATGTACAACAGATTGTATTGCTGGGTTTAGTAATCACAATGAATATTGAATTTTAGTACTTCCCAGTTAAAATGCGCATCACCCACTCGTTAAACAATCGAGGGTGTTTATTTATGGGATCTGTTGCCCTATGGAAGACCTTTCATTGGTCACATGGTGTGCTATGGCAACACAATTATTTGTGAAGGGAAACTTCAGAGCATACTAATTTGCATAGCACATGTTGGCATTTGAGTGGCTTTATTCGGGGAAAAACTAATAGCAGATATAAGACAACTCAATTTATGACTAAGTTGTGCCTTTGTAGAGAGAGGCTGCTGAGATGCTTGCACAAATAATTTTTCTGGACAAGTGTTGTCCACTCAGCCGGGTTTAACTTGAAGTGCCGCAGGCTGGTCATGGATCCCCATTCTATAGAACAATTCCAAATTCGCAGTTATCAATACATGAAATGGTCACCACATATGTTTACTCAGACTAAAAATCAACCATCAAGTCTTCATAGAAGGATGACCATTCTATTTCCATCCTTACACTATGGGGGGTTTTCAAAACCTTTGTTTGTTTTTCTAGATGGGGTTTAATGCTATTTGCTCTGAGTGTTTACTCATGTCCTACCATGCAAATAGCTTTTGAAAAGTGTGCTCACATGCTTTGCTGACTCAATCATTAAAGCTGTTTAGGTAGAAGACTATCTATATCACTGATAACAGAGCCACAGTGCATTCTGGGACACTGTTTGTTGATGTCAGCTTTCCTAGCTACCTGCTGTGATGTCCACTACCTGTGTTTCTAGGGTCGTTCATTCAATGTGCTAGTGGTCAAGCATGGATTTAATTCTACATTATGAAGGATATCCTAAATTTGGGTAGGACTATTGCCTCAATTTGTTCTTTTATTAAATCCTTTATTGTAATATAACTTTTAGAGATTCACTTCTGGTGACTTTGCTCACATAAGTCTGGAATCAGAATTAGAAATTCTATGAATTCCATTTGATCTTTATGTTTGTTTTAGTCTGGTGTACATAAATTTTACCTTAAGTTCCCAGTCTTAATGATGGAATGAACTTTATGGCTAACGACTAATTATTTTTATGTGTCGCTTATATTTTTTCAGTAAAGTTTTTGCGAGAATAACATTCTTGGTGTGGGGAACTGATGTTGTTATATATCACTCAGGTATTGAAGTGCAAAACATATGCTAGCCTAGTGAATTTGTAATAATTGCGGAAATTGCTAGAAGTTTGCTAGAGTTTATTGCACAGAACTTTGTTTTTAGCATGTCACTGATGAAGTGCATTAATGTTTTGTAGAGCCCTATAAAAAGTACCAAGTTTGGCTGACTTTGTTACATCACATCTCTGGGCTGATTGGATTCAAATGAAACTACCATATATTGTGTTTTATGCATTGTTCTCCAAAACACTGTTAGGAATAATTGTTTTTAAAATGTTCTAGTTTCGCCTGAGGGACTATCAAAAATAGGACTTCTATGATTTTCATGAAAAATCTTCAAAGTTAGATAAAACAAATACAATATGATACATTTCTGACTGGAATACTGTTTTTTGATATCTAACCTATGGCTTGAACATTTTTATCAAAAGTAATTTGATCGACATGTTATTGATATCATTTGTTTTTCATTTTTGGTAAATTTTACTAAAAAGACTTGGTCACGTGACCTAATAAATAATAGATTGGTAAAAAGTCAAAAGTCAAATTGAACAGACTTTCTGCTTTCAGAAAATATGCTTTTACCTTGAGTTAATATCTATAGTACTGTTCTAGGTATTTTGCTTAATGCGCAGACTTGTCACTGTGGTCCTACATATCCTTAAAAGATCAATGCATGCTGGTGTTATCATTTCAGTTAATTAACTTTTTGTTGGTTCAGTTTTTAATAAAGTGTCATTGTTGATAAGGTCGCCATAGTAACGTGACATCTGACCACGCGTTGACTAGTAATGGTGTTATGTAGAGAAAGGTGAAAAAGTTTAAAACGACAGGTGGTATAAACCAGGTACATTCAAGAGATTAATGAGCGGTATCTAGGAGACTAGAACCAGTCTGTTGTATTTTGAATTAGGTTATTAGAAAGTATAGTCATCCAAGAATAGTGTGTCTGTTTTTAATGATTAATTTGTCCTTAAAGTATTTTGTTTCCCAGCACCCTATGCAATAAATATTCTGAGGTGGGTAGGTTGGTCTCTAAATTTTTTATCTTTTCATTGTTGTTTATTTTTGCAGCAATGATATTTTTGTTGTTGCTCCTGAAAAGTATTATTGAATTGCAAATTAATTTATTGCTTTGAATGTCTTACAATTGGTTACATCAAATGCATTGTGGGGCTTTTGTCAGCTCCGTTTAGCGACATACTAGAAAACTTGGTGTCGTCTAAACAGTGCGTTGCAAAACACTTGCCACTTGATAGCACCAGAACTGAAAGCACAGTTCTACTGGAACATAGACTATCTGGTAAAGTTTCTTCAAATTAGAACGCAGTATTGCAGAAGGCCAAAATTTAGTCTGTCGAAATTTTTACCAAGGGTATAAAGCAGAGTATTTTACTTGATTGTATGAAAAATTTATATTGGACAGCTGTCGTTAAAAAACACCCAATGACATTTTGAACATATTTGACAAATGAATGCTATGAACTTTTGAAAATTGAAAATGTTACAGTTTGGGTCATTTTTTGTTTTTGTTTGAACTTGTGGAAACTTTGCCGTAACAAATTTTGCGCCATCCAATGAAGCTAAATCTCACCCCCTAAAATACGAATTATAAATCCTTTAACATGTCCACAAGTTATCTGTGACATCTCCAGACGTTTATGAGCAGCCGTCTGTCTCACACTGCATGTGAAATACAACAGCAGTCATGTAAACAAAATCATCTGAATTGATACCTTACAGGGTGTTCAAAGCCTTTATTTCCTATAGTAATGTAAAGCTTGCGTGCTTTTAGACAAAAGGTTTTGACGAGGTCATAGAAACATACGAAATGTAAGAGTTGCTACTTTTTTTCTGTAAAAGCGTCCATCCCTAAGGGTATATCAAGGAATGTGTACTTAGTACTTAGTTGAGGCATCTCAATTCACACAGTTGAGAGTGTTGAATTGTTTTATTATGTGTCCTAACAATTGAGTCGTGAAAATAAGGCAAGTGAACACTATCATGTCTTTTTCTTTTCTATGGTTTAGTTGTGATCAGAATACTCATTCCGTTTAATAACCACAGTCATTTTACACTGTCTTGTTTTGTCTTACTTGGTATAGAGTTGGCCATTTTTGACCGATCATAGCTATGCTCAATTTATTTTTTTAAAATTATATTTTAAATATTTCAGACATGTTTTATTAAACATAACATTCTGTGACGTGAATATGACACCTATGACGCCATGACCTTAACGGGACAATTGTTGCACACTGACACCTGGTGCTAGGTTTGACTGCGCATTATAAGTGCCAATGGAATGCTGTGTTTTTCAAAACATGTCTGAAGGAAAACTTGTCAAATACGCTGAGTTTTTTAAAGTTTAAAGATGCCATACATTCTGAATTTCTGATATTCATGTCGAAGTGCATGAGTGTCATCAACCTATCCATCATACTAATTGTCATAACCTTTATCCTCAGCAATGTCATAATTACTGTTACTCCGATACCCTTCCAGTTATCCTCATAACCATTGTTGTGTTTCCCTCTTTCAGTGCTACCACTTCCCGGAGCCAGTCTCAAGCCCACACATCACAGTTGACTCCACTGACAGAGAAGCCAACAGACTTTGACCCCAATGAGCTGTCTAGCAAGAAACACTGGGGATTCAGCAGTGCTCAGCAGGTATTATACTCATTTTTGTGTCCAATGTGCATTGATTCTAAACTTTGCGTCTCATGGAACACTACTCCTGTTTTGGCATAATGAATTTGGTACTTGTAGTTTTTTGCCAAAAGCTGCCGTGTTCTTGTTTGCATGCTGCTTGTCTCCGGTATAACCCCCCAGCCATCGTCATGCCCCTGGTGGAACATGTTTCGTGTTCATTCAATTAAAATAAATGCTCTTCTCTTCAACTGAATCAGAATGATTAACCACTGATGCTCATCTTAACGTCTGCTGTATCAGTACGTGTGACCTACTCATTCATGTTCATTTTATCTGAACTTTTAAAGATTTGATTCCGTATAAACTAATGCATATGTGGTCATCATACCTATAAGTATGTTGAACATACTTATTTTTTACGACATCACTGAGGCCAGAATATCTCGCACGTTCGTGTTGAGCCATGTTCACCGCACCGCTCCTGTGGGACCAATATTATTCAAACTTTCATGTTTATTAACATGTTCACTATGTGGACCAGACTGTAACTCACACATTTATGTTTCATTTTGTTCAGTTCACCGCAGGACCAGTTTAACTCGCACATTCATGCTCATTTTGTTCACCACAGGTCCAGTCTAACTCGCACATTCATGCTCATTTTGTTCACCACAGGTCCAGTCTAACTCGCACATTCATGCTCATTTTGTTCACCACAGGTCCAGTCTAACTCGCACATTCATGCTCATTTTGTTCACCACAGGTCCATGCAGTCTAACTCGCACATTCATGTTCATGTTGCTCATCACAGGGTGACTATAACTCAAACATTCATGTTCATTTGTTCACAACTGGACCAGTGTAACTAACACATTCATGTTTGTTTGTTCACCACAGGATCAGTATAACTCTCACATTCATGTACAAGAGAACCGTGAGCTCAACCCCCACAAAGTTCTGCCTCCAATCTCTAACCAGCAGCAAAGTCATGTGACCAACAGCAGTTCACGATTGAGCACACAGAACAACAGAGAGCGAGACAAACACTCCAGTGCTTTCTTGCCCGAGACGCCTCTTAAGCTGAGTAAGAAGGAAGAGCTCCACCTGCTGGATAAGTTGCACATTATGTTAGACAGGAACCAGGCACCATTACTGAAAGAGGCATACAAAGACATGCTGGACAGAGACAGTACGATTTCAGGCTTCTGCAGCTATGAAGAGTTGTGCCGCACACTAATACAGCGTAAGGTAAATGTCAGATCCATGACAGAATCAGTGGAAAACCCTATGTGCTGACCATCAGGGCAGTTTTGCCAGTTTTTGTAGGCCTAATGGAGCAAGCTTTTTAATTTATACTGCAGCAGCAGCAACATGTTGAAATGTTTGGTTCAGCTAGAATGTGTGCAAGCATGCAACGCCACCTACAGGAAGTCTAAAGCATGTTTGAAATTTTTTGTTATAACCGCATGCTGTCCAATCACTATTGTAAGGTGGGGTTCCCAATTTTCACTTAAAAAAGTCTGTTATTAATTGCCAGTGACTGAAAAGCATTGCGTTTCAAGTTCATTTAACTGACTGCTCATCTTGACCACCAAAACTTGATATTGGGACAGACGGAAGTCACTTTTGTGCTCTTGCAATGCTAAAAAGTTACTGTTGTATCTATTACCCAGTCAGGCAAGGCCTAACAACATCCTATTCAGTTCACATTCTTAATGACTCAAATACAATGGCCCAATCGACAAAGCCATCGCTAGCAAAATACTGGTTGTGCAGCACACATCACAAATTTTTGTTCGACCGGTCGGTAATTTGTTGACGACTGGCCGTCGACAGGTCGGCAAATTAGACGACCGGTCGGCAAAAAATTAGCCGACCGGCCGCAGTGCCGACTCATAAGGCGATTCCCCAGCTGACCCTTCGGCCGACCAGCCATCAGCCGACCAGCTGGTCGGCTGCTATTTTTAGGCTAGAGTAGCAGTTGCATAATAGGTTGTCAGGCTGATACCACTTTGTGTGTCGATGCATATTCGTCTTAGCACAGGGTCAAATAAATTAACCTAGTTTCACTGTCTCCATTACATGAGTTCACATTGGTTGTGTAACACCACTAAAATTTGAAGGTTGAAGGCAGGCGGTAATATCATTGAATTATGGACAGTGCAACAAGCTTTGGATAAAAAGCGTGAAAGTTTTCTTAACATTTGATCTTTAATTTGACGCGTGGCGTTAACAAGCTGCATTAGATTGGCTGCTTCCCGGTCAAAAACGCTGTAGTCATTTTGTAAACGCAGCTATTTTTGATAGTCTTCACCCACAAATTATTGTTTTTTGTTTGTGTTACGCCGAACTGCATCTTTTTGCGTTTAAAATTCTCCTCGCGTCTCCTATCATGTGCCCATGATGATGGGATAGTGAATAAGTTGGTACACCGAAGAGCTCTCATTCCTGGGTGGGTTTTTATTTTCATATGATTAACCCTTGCAGTACAGACGCGAACTTCACGGTCCAGTATGCCCTAAACCCACGGACTTCGATGGCTCTAACTTCGAAGTCATATTGTTACGATTTCCATGAACTTAGACAGTCGACATCAAACACGGAATAACCACTATTGAGGCTACAACCAATTCTAGCTTTGCGCATTCTGTTTTTAGTGCATCGGTGACATTAAAATCTGCGCTAGTTACATGTATCAGTTCTTCGTTCACGTTGTTCCAAAAATAAATGTTTTCTGTCAATAACATATTGACAAATTATGTAAAATAAAACAATTTTGAACGGGAAGATGTGAATACATGGTGAGGAGGTATTTGTCTCTACACAGCAAATGTGCGTGAATCTAATTGGTAAAGCGATTGCGATGTCAAAAAAATGATAGAAAATAAAGCAAGGTGCAGAATAATTCTTCTGTGCTCAGCTGTAAGAAGACCTACAACAACAGTGCTCAATCTTAAAAAAATTCCAGCATAAGAGCGCTGATCATCAGATGCCAAGCCCATACAACGTTGTAAGACAGAGACGTTGGCGTTTCTGTATGTCCACACAAGTGCTTTGAGCAGTGTGTACAAATCTGTTCATTTCTCTTTTGTACACTGACGAATACGGCCAACATGGTGTTTTAAAAAAGTCCACTTTTGAGGGCATTTTCAAAAATTAATATGTTTGGTTGATGCATTCAGAGAGTTGGTGCCCACGTTGCACATCAGATGTACGGATGGGCAGAAAACGTATCTGCGTAAAGAAAGAGGTGCATTTTCAAAACTTTCAGAGTTGTGTGTTGTCAGGACCCTACATTAATAAACCGAGGCCAAGTACAAAGCACGTCTTCAAAATTATTAAACAAAGTTCACGGCATACTGATTACAGGGTCACTGACTCAGAGCACGTTCTTAGGCAAACGTATATTGTAATATCGGTTGAATTATATGTTATAACTGTGAATAGCACGTACGCATACAATGAGCCATTCACATTTATATCTGATCACAATTCTCTCCCCACTTTGAAAACAAACAATCGTTTAGATAATTTTCGGAAAGAACTTGAACTAAAATGATAGGACAAACACTACATACCATAGTCCAGATTCTACATTCGAAGACCGCTTTTGTGAGAAAGAAGCTCTCAACAGGAGAAGTTTGTATTGACATGTAAATATTAAATATAACTTATTTGCCCTGAATATGTACAACTATTTACGCAATCCTTACAACATAAAGACAATTAGATAAACTCTTAAATTTAGCTAAAGTTTAAACCTTGAATTACTGTTTCTCGAAATAATCTGTTGTGCGGTATGAAAACACCTGAGGTCATAAAACAGCCAGCATTGTATTCTGATTTTTGTGCAATTTTACTGTAAAATATAAATTTTTTTGCTTGTTTTTATGCATAATGTACTGTATAAAAAGTCTCATACTAAGAGACAGAAATTATGCTTCCGCGATATCACTTAACGTTTGATTTTACCACACCGTCAGTAATTCAACATAATGTTTACGTTGGTGTAATGTCACGCACTTCGTATTTGTAGGTTGATTCGATTTTATCACCTTTCAATAGTTGAACAAAAGTTGATAAACTGAAGTCAAGACCGGAGTTGCCACTGGTGAACGAACAGCAAACAGTTAAATGTTTGTTTGTTTGGCCAAAGTTCACCCACTAAGTCATAAAATGCTAATTGCCGACCACGGACATACTTAATCCGAATTGGTCGTCTATGCTAGGCAACCACTTAGCCGACCCAAGTGCCGACCACAGAGACGACTCAGCAGACGGCTCCTAGCCCACCGTTGTTGGTCAGCTGCTGGTCGGCTAGACGACCTGTCGACGGCCGGTCGTCGACCAATTTCCGACCGGTTGGACAAAAATTCATGATGTTTGCTGTAAATAAATTAATATCCAGCTCTGTGTTATCCATGTCTCAGAGCAGTCAAGGGGACCACTGTGACTTTGTGGTGTTAAGCCAGTTGTGTTTTAATTAGTTGTGGAATATTAAGGCTATTCTAATTTAATGCTTCTAACATTGTTATAGCTTACTGCTGTATCCGATAAGTCTCCTCTTAACATGCAATGTAGTATAGGCTGGTTTAATTTTATCAATTTCACTAAAAACTTAAAATCTGTCTTTTTGTTACCATGATATATATGCTGTTAGACATCTTTTGTAAAAAACACGTGACTGTTACAGATCTTCATCAGCCCTGACACGCTACGGTTGGTGGCCTGTATGTTTGTCTCACCTCAGTACCCCGGAGGGGTCAACTACGAAAAGGTGATCACGTTCCTCATGGGGGGCGTCCAAGGTCCATACAAGACCCAGCCGACGTCATCCCCACAAAAGGATGAGCGTGAAAGGTATCGTGTGCCAACAGTTTTTTATAATTCTGGTACACATAAGTGTGTTATTATTTTGGTATCATTTTTATTCATGACATATATTTTAAAGTTATGTTACTTAACGAGTTAGTGTTATTTGGTTAGATTTCAATTTATAAGTTCATCTGAGTTTACAGGCAAAACTTCCAGTAGTGCACACAGATTGCATATTTGGAAAAACTTGTCCCTTGCCTAAAATTTTCTCTAGTTTTACAGGAAGTAGAAAATTATACTAAAACTAAATTTTTAACAATTACATGGGATTGACTTGTTAAATAGATCATTTCCGTTATGGTATGTTATTGAATGAGTAGAATGTTTTGTTTATTATTGTATCAATAAAACCACATGGATTTTATATTTTTCCCTACCTAATATACATCCGAGAAATGTTTTGATTTCGCAATTTGGTCTCGTAAATAATTCCCAAACAAACAGCCTCAGCTTACTATACAGAAACCACTGCTATGACAGAAGGGTCATAGGTCAGGTTGGATGTTTCAGACGTCATCCAAGTGTGCCATTGAGGAAGGATCCCCACGAGGGTATGATTCTGCCGAGGAACCAATGGGGCGGAGTTAATCTTGGCATGGAGAATGAGCTGACGCCCAGGGGAGATAACCCCTTTGAGCGGCGTCCTCCTCAACTTGAACAAACTTCACCACGCCAACAACAACTGCAGCAGAATATGTATTTTAACCCATTAACACAGAAACACCAGTAAGTGGGCCATTTGTTCCCAAAATTTAGTTTAGGCCCCAACTGCACTGCTATTATAACTTTACATAATTGGTAAAATTATCTTAAGTGTACACCGTTACATTTTTGATTTTTTGTCTATTTAGCATACAGTCAAGGTGGTGAAAGTTTCAACCTTGAAAAACTTAAGTCATTTTAGTTTTTGTCCTAAATAATTGCTTTACATAAGTAGCTCTTAAAACAATGTAAAACTTGCTGTACAGCTTTTCAGACCCACTTTGTCTCGGCAATTTTGCAGTTATGTAATGTGGACTTTAGTAGCAGTGTGACACTGAGGCTTTACTTGTTTAGTGGTCATGTAACATCATGGTCTTTTCCTGATTAAGCTGAATCAGTCCAAAACTGCAGTGAGTACACTATACACTGAAAACAGTTGAAATATAACGAGGGCAATGGGACTGGTTAGATGACGCAGATTGTTGTGGGAGTTTGTTTTGTTGTTGTTTCTTTTCGAATTTGAATTCCTGAACTTTTCTGATGCGCTGTGCTGTGCTTTGTATTGGGCGTTGTGTGATATATTTTATGAATGATCTGCAGTGGTTAATACTTAACTTGGTTATTTACTGCACATATTTCTTAGCTACTTAAAAATTCATTTTCTTTATATTTTGTTTTGTCAACAGGGGTGACAAAAGGTAATGTGCCTGACCTTCCAACTTAGCTCTCTATTGTCCTAGTGTGCTAAGTTTGTAGCTCCCCTATCGCCATAGCTAGCCTAGTCTTTCTGTTTGGCTCTATTCCTTTGTTTAGTATGACGCTATTTTGATGTTTTGGACCCAGTCAATTAAAATTAAATGCCAAAATTAAATATATAGTAGGTCAGATTTACATATACCACTGTAAATTGCACTTTGAAAATAATTGCTTGGCAGTGACAGTGGACCTGGTCAATCCTAATCCTTCCCAACTCCCCGGGAGCATACAATGGGTGAAACTATTGTCGTTGCCCATTGACTACTCCAAACGAATAATTTTGTGAACATTTCAATTGCTAAGTTGCCCTGTGGGCAAAAGCTGCAAAAGTTGTGGCCGCATTTCTACTCGACCTATTTATGGGTCCAAATTGTGTCATAATAGTAGGAAATATGTCATCACTAAACATCGGAATTGTCTGATTCTGAAAGCTGTGATTATTTTAAGCTGCTTAATAGTCCCACAATACCCCTGAATACTGTTATGAAGCATATCTCCATAGCATGTAGTTGTCTGTTTCTTTCTGTTTTGGGCTGCATATACTTGCTCAGTTCTAGATAATTAATGTAGTGTTAAATTAAACATAGTCAGGATTTGAGTTCACGTAAGGATTGCTAATTAGTATTCAAGTTTACTTTGATCATTTTGTGAGGTAGTGTTATGAAACTGACATTTGATTTGATTTCTTTATAGCTAGAAAAAATACTCCTCATTTTCAACTCCTGTTAGCTCGTCATTAATTTGGAATTTGCTGTCTCAATTTTTGTCATAAATGTTTTTGTTCCTTTAAAGAAAATCAGGTTTAAAAATTTGTTTTAATGTTTGGTATGTAAGTAATGAATGATATCATTTCCTTTAGCTCGTATGGATCCCAAAATAAACACACAAGATGAGCATAGCAATGCAAATGGTCTGCAATGGTCATAACAATACTTGATCACTTTTCTCTCTTGTGATGGATTATAAACTGCAGAATACCTAATGTTTGGTGTCCTAGACTTGTGGTTTGAAGTAATATCTTCAAATCACAAGTCTAGGACACCAAACGCCTGTTGTTTTCTCTTCGCTCTCTCAATGTGCTTGTGCCATTCCATGACTTCTCACCACCTGGTGGCGCGCTGATTAAAATACAAAAATTCTAACCATTGTATGTTAGATTTGTTTGCTCTGAACTTTCTCTGGATTCTTTGTCATTTTAAGCAGTGAAGGCAACATTTTTATAGGCGCACGAAATCAGCATTTCATCAGAGAAGTATGCTTTTGATTAAGACCTGTCCACATAAACTTGGTTTCATCTTGTTACTCAGATGCAGATTAATTTCTGGCCTTGCAAAGAACTGACAGTTCATTATTTATTGAGAGTGTGCTCAGCACCTGTAGTTACTTAACAGACAATCCAATTTGAGGAGTCCAGTCTCCAGCAGTAACTGACTGTCTCTCTTTCAAAACCCTAAAAGCACATTTAATTTGACTAAGGAACATTTTGAGACCAATTTTGTGACGCTAATTGTTTAATATGTAAATGAAAAGCTGGTTTTTAGTGATGAAAAGCGAGTTTATAGGCACTTAAATTTCAAAGTAAAAAGTCCAAAAATGCATGTCACAATCTTGCTCGTTTTACGTTTCAGTGTGCCTGCTGGACAACACCATCACATGGATGGAAAGCTGTTACGCATGGTGGAGAGTCAAATACAGAACAGTGACTTCAAAAGTGACAACTTTGAGAGATTACGGATAGCTTTTGCGAAAAGCGATCGCCAATACAGGCGGACTATGTCCAAACACCAGGTAAGTAGAAAGTTGTTGAAGGCTTGTAGCACAGCCCATTGGATATAAGAGAGGGCACTGCTGTGCACAGTAGGTTTTAAATGTACTATGCACTGGTAATCAAATGACGAAGTATGTTAAAGTCTGACACCTTGACCTAATAGGATTCGGTTCTGGTTTTTGCTCAAGCTCACTGACATTTGGTTCAATTACACAGTGTAGTCAGTGGTGTTAATGTGCCGTTTCAGATCAAGAAACTGTGTGCTGAGGAGGGTTTACCACTACAGGAGTCGCTGATTGACCAGATCATAGACAAATACTGCGGTGGAGTGGGTGATGGCCAGCACCAGTATGTAGTCTGGGGGATGGGGTACATCAGTGGGTTCTGACGAGTATTGTTGGAGAGTGTGTGGTTAAGAGCACCGGCATGTAGGCTTTATATCTGGCTGTGGATCAAGGGGCTAGAGGGTGCAGAGGGTAGGAACCACACACATCGTTGCACTGGGAAGTGATAAACAGCACAGGTGTATAGTCTATGTAACGGGGGAGGGGGGGGAGTGGATCAAGGGTTGGAGGGGGATAGAGAAGGGATTATAGGCAAATGATGCAGTGGATGATGAGTAATGGGCTGCACCAGTATGCAGACTGTGCAGCTGGAGGGTGGATCAAGGGATAGAGGGCTAAGGGATTTGTAGGTTTTGTAGGTTCTTAGGGACACTCCTTGTAATTGTCAAATATCTGCATAACTAGAGAAGGATTTTAATTCAGTATAAGTCTATATATTATGAGTGTAGAAGGCTTAGTAGAATTTGATTTTTAATTTGTTTCCATTCTGACATTAATTGGGTCAGAAAAATTTAACAATAAAAGTAATAATTTTGACACAACGACAGTATGTGTGATGTGATCAAAGTTTGGTTGATGTAATGTTCAAGATATAATGTCTGAGAAACACTGTTACAGTTTTATGGATGACTTCGTTTTCCTTTTATTTGACTTTTAATTTTGTTCATAAAAATGAAAAACATGCTCTATTTTGTGATCGCCACTCATGCCAAAGTGGAACGATATAAAAGCAATTCCTAACAGGATGTGTAGAACAGTGCGTAAAGAATAGTTATCTGCTGTTTCTGAGCTATGATGTTCCGAAGTTAGTCAAAATTTGAACATTTTTATAGGGTTCTACATAACCTTAAACATTGTAATTCAGATGTAACTAATTTACTCTCAGTTTTTAGAGTTGATAGTAGTTTTTTTAGTAAAACGTCATACAAGATGTTTGAAAAATTAAACATAATAATGTTATGTTAAAATTCCATCCATTTTTTGAAACTCGCTGTATTTTAGAAGGTGTACCCATTAATTACAACATGATGTATCCATTCCAGCTGGGAGCCGTTTATTTCATTTCTGGAAAAAGTCCAGCCTCTAGAGACTGGTCTTCGAATTCCGACCAGTAAGAAGCCACGAGAGTACGCCATCAAACTCCCCGAGCCCGGACCCAATTGGCCTTTACCTGAAGAAGAGGATGTGTCGTATCAACCAAATAACCCTTCACCCACTAATAGGCGGAGTCCACTACCTCAAGAATACTCATCAAACAAATTTGTGCCTATATCACAAGACCCTATACTCAGTGTAAGTTTCTTGAGTGGGAGTCCAGTTGGGATGTAACCCCCATATTAAGTCATTACAGAACTAAAGCTGTCTCATCCAATTACAGCACGCCTTAAACACCCTAGGGCCCAGTTTTATAAAAGGTCATAACTTTGGTAGCTAAAACGGTAAGTTTGGTTTTTGTTAGGCCACAGTTCATTATAGCTCGTGATGACGATTTTTAAATCTCAATAATGAAAATCATCAACTTTATATCAGTTGCAACATTTTTGCTTTCCTAACGAAATTGGTCGTGGCGATTGTAATAACGTCTCTAAGATTGTCTCTAGCTACAGCCAGACGTGCGTTTGATAAAACAGGACATGTACTGATTTGAAACCTGCGTCTATCTATTAATAAGTAGTTGTTTGTTGAAGCTGCACAATGCATTTTGGGTATTGTATTCTATTGATTACTCGATGTTCGTGAGCTTTGCCTGAGACAGATCATTGATTTACACATTTGAGGTTCACTTCCTTGATGGCGCCCAAATGGGGGGTGGGGGTAGTATGGGTTGTGTAATGATGACTTAAGATCACTTAATTTTTATTTGTGACTGTATGATTGTATATCACTGCCAGGCCTGTTCCCATCTAGGAGCAGTAGTGATTGACTCTCCGTATGCATTATGAAATTCACGTGTCTCATTCTAGTCTCACTTTTTCTCTGGAATGCATGCCACTTAAGCCACCTAGTAATAACAGCGACAATGTTTCTTTTCTCTGTTGAGCTACATTTTGCACGTTGATGTCTGCACTGCAGCGTAATCGTCTGTAATTAGTATGATCTGCTTGGCCAATATTTGCCCAGAGATGAATTGCCACTAATGCTCAGTGTCTAACGAGGATAGTAATCTTAACTCACATACTAAAGAGGGGACATGCCCCAAACCCTTATTGTTCTTATTTTGGGCAGTTTGGTGGGATAAATGGATTAGCGCTCATTTGAAGTAAACTATGGTAAAATCTCGCCAATTTAGAACACAACATGGCCGATAGGTGAAATTGTATTTTTCTCGTTTTTTTCTGTGAAAGCATTATGCACTAATTTAAAAGTTTTGGTTTTCCATGTTCAAGGCCTGTACTATAGCTACCATCAGACAATTTTTAAAAAGAACTGAGTATTCACAACAATGTTAAAAGCCCTTGAAATGTAATAAAAGGTAAATTTTGGCAATTGTTTTTGTCCGGACCTGGTAAGATTTTACTGCACCTAATTTGTGTGTTGCCACAAGACAGGTGTTGAGTTCAGGAACTCTTTAACGGATAGGTTTCTTGGGTAATCTAACTATTCCTGGCAAATATCTCTTGTGGCAGATGTTGACTGTGGCATGTAATTTGTACTGTACAGCTAACGAATTTAGCCTCTGTAGTCAAGTAGTAGTTGTTCTTCAACTTGTACTCCATTTCTCTCCCACATGCGCGCACAGCAGGAGGACAAACAGGTAACAGTATGTAGGTCAAAAGGTTAGCTTTATAGTTAGTTATCGTGGTGCTGGATTTATTGTGAGTTCCGTACTGGTTTCTGTTAATGGCCTCAGCTGTTAAATTTGGCTGGGGAACTCAAAAATCGGAGAGTGGGGGTGTTTGAAATGAATTTTTGAGAAGTTGGGGTAAGGATCACGTGATCAGAATGGTCAAGTCTGCTAAACACATTGGTCTTGTATGCAATAGTCAAGAGAGCACAGAATATTTTTCTGCCTGCATAAGAAGGTACATTGCCATCGAAAGTCTGGCTGTTCTTTACTCAAACATAACCAAATTTCGTTTATGTTGGGAACTAAAATTTGCACAAGTTGGATATTCATAAAGGCACGGACAGTTTCAAGGAAGTCACAAGGTGTAAACTGGAGGTGGGGCTATAAGCCAAGCAAACGCAGAAAATTGGAATTTCACGGATGGGCAATAAGCCAAGCATGGGTTAAACTGAATGAGTATGGTAATTCAAGAATATCGTGTAGAACCATATTGTCCAATTATAAAAGGTTACGTGGGACCTTATCGAAAGTCTACGTATTTTGGCTAAATTTCTACAAAACTATATTATTATATTAAATTTTCTTATACCAGAAATTTTGTGGAATATGAATTTTAACTTCATGCCAGTCTGCCATAAGTTGGGTCGTGTGACCACGTGTCTTAATAACAAGTGCTAAAAAGGTGCAAAACAATGGTCGATCAAAATTTGCTTCATTTAATGTTCTAGATGAAATCTGAAAAACACTTATAGGTAATAACGATTTACTAATTTTCCTAGGCCTTCGTTTTCATTTTATGCAACCTCTGAGTTTTTCCATAAAAATATTAGTCCCAATATTTAATAGAATAACATACCAAAGAAGAACACTTTGTCTTTTAAACAATTTCTGTGGCATTGTGGAGAGCATTGCAGAACAGTATATCAAAGTTTCATTTGATCATCTATCTCTGAGATATGTTCTGATGTTAGCAGTAAATATGGAATTTTCCCAGGGTCTCACGTAACCTTAATTCCAAAAGTCTACCTAAAACACACTTTCCTAATTGTAGTTATGTCCAACATACTTCTCCTGTGTCATCACCTTGGTTTCACTACTTATTAGTAACTTATTTGCACTTTCTTAACGACTTATTTTAATCAGTTTAATGTTTTCAAATGTTGAGAAGCGAGAATCATGACCACGATTGTTCATTTCGGCATTATTCCATTTTCAGAAATATTTGTCCAAGAAAGATTCCCCACCACCATCCAACTATTATAACGATCCTTCGGATTACCTCCCTCAACACTCGCCAAGAGGGGACGCTCTCACACAAATACAACAAGATCTTCAACGGAAACAGGAAATAGAAGACATTGAGCGGAGGGTGGACAAGCTGCAGAGTAACTATGATGTGAGTGTAAGCATGCACTTACAAAATGATAAATGATATATGATAATTATTATAATAGCAATAGTAGCTACAGGTAATAATAATGATACGGATAGTGATAAATGTTAAACAGAATAAGATTAAAATTAATTTAATTTTGAGTTCATACATAAGGTACTAGGCGCAGATGTGGCCATTTTGAACTCACTTTTCTGAATCTTTATTTAAAGCGGCTTGCTGTAAACCTGCGTTTCGGAGAAAACTCTTACTTTTTGTATCATTATAAAATTGGTCTCAACTTGTTCCTTACTCAGATGAGAAGTGATTTGTGGATTTGCACAGAACTGTCAGTTCACTATTGCTCGAGACCAAGCTCTGTGAAAAGATATCACGCCATGTCAAGTCAACTTACAGAGTCTGGTCTCAAGCGATAGCAAACTATCACTCCCATTTTGACTAAGGTATAATTTGAGACCAATTTTATAGTGGCAAGTGGTCTAAATCAAAGTTGTTATTGTGACAGAAGGCCGGCCACGGTGCTTTAAGATGAATTTGTGGCAGACAGTTGGTTTATTGCCACTTTAAGATTAACTTGTGGCAAAATGTCGGTGTATATCTACTTTACGATGAACTTGTGACAGAAAGTCGGATTATAACCGCTTTTAGATGAACTTGTGACGGAAAGTTGGATTATAACCGCTTTAAGATGAACAAGTGATAGAAGTGATTGTAGTTCAACATGCGAGTGCCACCCAACTCACATTTGTTTATTTTTGCTTCAGTACACCAAGAAACAGTATATAAAACATGAAGAAGAAGATTGGTTTGATCGCTTCTTCAGAATGGCCGCTGCCTTGTACAGGGAAGACCATGACCGAACAGGTATTAAGCACTAGATGATTGACTTGCATGTGTGGTGGTGGATGTGTATTTTTTATGTATGGTAAAATCTCACCAAATTAGGACACACATGATGGTCAAGTGTTTGTTCATTTTTTTCATTTAAAAGATGAATTGGCTATGTCCAGAGGCATACATCAGTCATTTGGTCAAGGTTACTCTTAGGCTCCACAACAAAGCTACCACCAGACAGTGTTTTGAGAAATTGTGGGATTCACAATTTTTAGAAGCGTCAGCTTGAAAAATGAAAAGAAGAAAGTTTTATAGTAAAACTGTTCACAATTGGTGAGATTTTAGGTCTTAGTTGTATTTTGATATCATTTCGTTATGAGTCTATCTTACAGTGTTTAGTTGTAAGCGCTATATAGTTAGGTATCCTAACTGTTACACGTCTTCGTTAAGATATAGTTTTCTGGCTACCCTGTATTTTGTGTCGTGTAATCCTGGGTAATAGATTAATTCGCTCAGAGAAACTTGAGTCGTTTTGATCATCCTAATGGACCGATTACTACTAACTTGATATTCTTGTGCACTCAATGAATATTGTGAGGTTTAAAACTCTACATCACAGTTGCATGGGATGCACTTGGTTGTCTCCACCAGCTCAGTCAGCTAAGACATCTCATTGGTTGTCGATGGCAACTTCTGGCTTATATACCAACCAGATGTCTTAGCCAAATAATCTGGCACGACTGTCTAAGTAATCAACTGCAGCCATGTTGATACCTGATTCAATACCTGCAATGTCTGTTGTTTAGGCATGTTAGAACCCAAAGATGTGCTGAGAACAATTAATGAGTACAACTTTGTGTGTGACCTACGACTGTCTGAGAAAGAGGTCAACTCGGCCATCTCTGCCAACATGGATGGCAGGGGCAAAGTTCAGCTGGAGCCGTTTATAAAGACACTGTCACTACACGACCAGGTGTGATGAGACACAGACTACATGTATGAAGGGGAGGAGTGTTACAACAGACGGAGGACTTCACTTAGGGCGAACTCATGTAACTCTTACCACGTGATTGACTAGTTGATTTTACAAACTAAAGTGCACTATTTTTGAGAGGGTTCCCATAACAGAAGAGCTAAAGTGTTGTTGGAGTCAGTTTCATTATTAAGCTGTTACAACGTGATTGGGTATAACTGCAGAAACTACATAATTGAAAGGGAGGGTAGCATTGTGGTATCGTAAATTGAATGTAGTTGTTCTGCAGCACGGGTTGTCAGGGTAATAAATAGAACAATGCTATATACAATTGTTCGCACGAGGTTCTGTGATTGGGTGCCTTAGGCTTATCAGAAATTTTCATCACACATCAGATCACTTAAATTTTAATGAAGACAAGTATAGTCTTGATGAATGTCATACCTTAACATGCTTGAATTAGAAGATGTTTGTTTAACTACTGGACAAAACTGTTAAACAAAGTCCAGTAGATTTAAAGGACTATATTTATATTTTAATGCTTAGTATTTCACCTGCCATCTTATCAAGTTGTGTGGTTTTACTTCCATGTATTTTAGATGGTCATATTTGTACAGAGTTTTGGTATCTGTACAAAAAATATTATTTATTTTTTACAATGTGTCATGCACGCAAGTTGCCATTCCATGCACCAAGTTGTTTATACACGCCGTTTTGTCCATCACCTTTCAGTCACTTGTTAACTCTGCACTACGGTGCATAAATTATTTTTAATTGCAGATTACATTGTTATTTCTTGAACTTTAATGTATTTAAAAACTGAGATAAGTGTACTTTGACTGTTTGATCACTTCCTGATTTTCTCATTATGATTGTCAAATACAGTGTTGTAAACTACAGGCATTGTCGTGACATCCAAGTGGTTAGAGAGAGAAAACATTTATTCGGAACCATGGTGCAACACTAATACACATTATTACAGCCCAGGTAATTCAAGGTGGTTACCTCCTTTAAAGGGTATGCTAACAGCATGGTTACCATTAATTCACCACTAATACGGTAATTACTCTGCTCCTCGTTTCATAAAGACAGCCTTTTTGACAACATCGGTTTTGTACAAGGGGCCACTAAACAAGCCGAGTTTGTTATGATAGATGGCGCCACTGGCTACTTAGGCAGATTATCAGCAGCAAAGTAACAGTATCAGACACTAGAGCAGATGCAACAACTGCCATAATATTTACAACAATAACTTGAGATAAAAATTTTAAATATCTTATAACATAATGAGGTAAACACAGTATGTAACTCGCGAGTATTTCGTAGAATTCAGTGACTGCTGACGTGTCAACGTATTTCAACCAAACCCTTCACTGACCGTTGATACAATTTTTTTCATAAAGCAATGTATACCCGCATCTTACCCTGAAAGTTCCATAAAAATCAACTGCATTTCTGCACCCTATTTTATAAGTGTCCACAATATTTAACTGGACCTGGGGAATGCACATGTAAACATCAGCTAGCAGTTAAATATTGAATCAAGTACATAAATTCTAAAAATTACTCTGTACTTTTCTACTTCTAGATCCACAAACAGTCCACAAATACACAAAATTCCCTTCACAAAGCTTTCGTGAACATTTAATTGCAGGTTGTCAGGTACACATTGTACCAGACGTGCAAAGGTGCGCCCAATGCATTGATCACCTGGAACCATTGTTGCGCTTAATTAATGTAAAGTTAAAACCGAGCTGAAGAACTAGAGACCTGACTCAAAGGTCTAGCAGTGTGCCCCAATGGGACTCGAACCCACGACCTTGAGTAAAGGAAAAGGACACGTATCCCACTAGACAACACTGCCTCCTCTAAAGCAAAGATGTACCTATGCAGAGGGAAATGAACAACACAACGCAAGTTTGATGCCCAACTGAGAATTGGGCTACAACATCGTAGATTGAATGAAATGTAACATTAACAGTTACAACTTACAGAGACACTTTCCACTTCCTTGTAGTTAAAAATTCATAAATTGGAATGCAATACAAACCACATTAGTCAAACATCAATTAAACAATGCTCTCTTAACATCATGGACTGCACAGCACTGAAATAAGTGGGGGGGGGCTATAGCCCTCAGATCCCTATCGGTGTGCCGCCCATGAACATGGCAATATACAAGAAGTAATAAAGTTTACAGTGTTCTCCCTGCATAAAAATTCAAACATGTTGCAAATAGTACCTCGTGTTTTCACATCATTTTCTTCAAATCCTTTCATTTAATTCACAAAAACAACCATAGGTTACACATTGTTTTCACTTGATGGCATGCCTCTATCACTTGATGGCATGCCTCTATCACTTGATGGCATGCCTCTATCACTTGATGGCATGCCTCTATCACTTGATGGCATGCCTCTATCACTTGATGGCATGCCTCTATCACTTGATGGCATGCCTCTATCACTTCAATGCAGAACAATACAGCACATGACAAAAATAAAATGACAGAAAACAACACCCTTTCCCTGTAATTAACCTTAAAAATTACTGGTGTAACCGTGCTAAAATTCTAATTACAGAATGATCTAGCAACCTCAATAACTTTCCTATTAATTCCCTTTCATTCTCGGTCATCAGGGGAGACTACTCAGATGATGAATTCGGCTTCCGCCCAGCCGAACTGACGGGAAATTCTGGGTCATTTCGTTTAAGTATTTTTGGCGTCTACTGTAAGCAGTTACCACCTCTGCAACACAACTTCAATAACTTTGCAAAGCAGGCAAAACACAGGCTTTTTGCACACAGCACAAGATTTTAAACATGGCTCAAAAGATTTCCAGACACAGGCCAATATATTTCAAACACCGTGCAGCACCATAACTGAATACATGTAGGGTGAACATGGAGTTTGAGGTGGCCAGCCACAAATATTTCAGTCTAAAAATAACTTCACCAACAATAAGTAATATCAAGTATTCTAACAGCACAAAAATATGGTGTTTAATACCAAACAATACCAAGCCAGTAAATAAAACACCATTTGAAAGACCAAAATTTTTTACAAAGATGTTATGAATCGTGAAAAACTACTAAACGGCGAAATTGTATCTAGCTTAGTCTATCGTCAACTGGAATGCTTCATGTAGGACAAGAATGTATTCCATCCTAGCGTTACAAAGGAGACATATAGGACTCTGAAGCGTGGTGGCAGAAAGTAGAAGTTGATGGCCTGAGCTGCGGGCCATACAGAGCAGTCAGCCTGCAACGAAATGGGATGGATTTACAGGGAAGTGGTCGTACTCAGCAAATCTCACAAGTTTAGTACCCATTATCATGGTTGGCAAGAGAAACCTAAATTCATTTTTCTCTTTCGTCACAAATACTCCGACATAGCACCAAATAAACACTTTATAATTTTTAAGTTCTACACACAGGCAGTTTTGGTTGATCATAATTTATAACGATAATAGGCTTTTTAAAATTACGTAATTCCAAACAAACATTTTTATGAAGTCAACTATGAATGCTGCCATGACTCATGATCATTTATCATCAGCTTGAAAAGAATTCCTATCAGCCATCGCTACCATCAGATGATATTTTTAAAATTGTGGGTGTTCACATTAATGTGAGAAGCCCAAACTGAAAAGTGAAGTTTGGCGATTATTTTTTTTTCTGAAATTAGTGAGCATTTTCCATTCTTACAGATCTTTTTCGGAAAGGAGTGGGTGCTGACATGGAAAATACAATGAACAATTCCAACAAACATAAATTCATCAAATTCATGAAAACAAGCTATCACCCGTGAACTCTAATGCACTAATTTAATCTTTCCTTTGTAAACTTTAATTGAGTACTTTGTGTTTTAGATGGTGCATTCTGGGATTAATAGGGGAAGATAAAAAGGGACAGAAGATGTTTTCACAGTGAGCACACTTTCCGTAAAATTACTGGCACACTTAGTTACAAGAACTATGGTAATACTAAAATCACTGCACAAAAAATGCTTGACTGGATTGAAGTTTTTCAAGAATAACTAGTGATCAGAATTGGAATTATTCAGTCAGTGAATTTTTTTCAAATTTATAAGAACTTGAGAATTACTAGAATTGTAAACATCCCATCATGCAACTCTCTAGAGAAATGAGAGCACAATTCAAAGCAACTTTCACGTGTCCCCAATACCAAATTGTGTAGAACAAGCCAGGGCACACAAAGACAAGCATTTTTTGCAATAGTCATTCGACTCCCACCCAAAGTTTCTGTTTGTTTTAGCCACAGGCAGCGTGAACATTGGTGAACTTACCAACCATACGGTGAAAAACTTTTCCCGGAATTCCTTAAAGCTTTCCTTGATAGAGTTTCCCTCCAATGTACCAGTCCCTACAAAACGGTCAGAGTGGTGAAGGAGAAGACAGTGATTTATCGTAATTTAAACGCACTGCAAACTTTTCACCACTGCTACTTTTTCAAAAGCATTTTTGCCAAGAGTCAAATTCTACAGAATTCACCCACATGTTCATAATAACACTTCACAGATTTACAACTTGCTAACATTTTACAGAGTTTACCCATACGTTCATCACGTCACCGAATACGTTTACCAAGCACTTGTCCCTTATAAAACTCGTTTACCCACTTGCCCAAACAAAACTTTACAAACAAAACTCTACGTGAATTCAACAAAACACTTGACAGATTTACCAACCACACTTTACAGCCAGATTTACCCGCATAGTTTCCATAAAATTTTACATTACTAACATGTTCATGAATAATTACACTTCATTATTCCATAGTTTTACAGAGACCTTACAAACTCACACACGTCTTAAGTACACTTTGCAAACTCACCCATGAAGAAGGAGAAAGCAAAAAACGGTGCGCCCACAGTTTCATCGATGACTATCTTCTTAGCCACAGTGGAGAGTGCATTACCCACTAAGTACTTGTCCAGCACTGTGTAAAAGGCATGGTTAAATGGACCCATGATTGTTCCCATGACAAACATACGACCTGAAATGAGCAAACTGAAATAACTGACTTGCCATCAGGATTTTGAGTGATGGCTTAACTCACCAATCAGAACGCAGCATTCTTGACACACCTCCATTTCCAAGCTGCCATTTTACCTGACAAATAACACGTTGCCAGGTAAAAGTTATTGTTTGCTTGTCGACATTTCGCAAGGGTGCGGAGCTTGCGATAAGTCAATTATCAGTGGAGTTCTAACACATCATTAGTCACCAATGAGATCCCCTTACAGTTCACCAACAGTGATAACTCCAAACACAACCAAAACCCTTTCTGATGCTGCGAGTTTTACGCACAATGTTGTGCACCCTTAGGTCACTCATCCCATAGTTGTACAATACTGTGCACCCTTAGGTCACACATCCCATAGTTGTACAATACTGTTGTGCTAATCACCACTTCACAGGAAAGACACATTTGATATTCGCAATTCTATTGCTGGATATAAGGTTTTATTTAATGTCACCACAAAAAATTGCAAAACTCAAAGGTTGCAAAATATTGTCCGTCTCAGCTCAGACATTTTTAATGCCCCAACTTTACAAAAACTAGGTCAATCAACTGTGAAAAAAATAGTTACATACTATGCGAGTGAAAATAATAAGTAAAATGCAGAAACTAAGATTTAGATGTGTCAATACATGCCGTGTAAAGTGCATCATGTTAGGACTTTTGCTACATGAGAAACCTGCAATGGCAAAGTACAGATTTACTGTGGCAGAGAGGAGTGCAATTCCCACACTATAAGGACAAAAACCTCAGTTAGATCTGACTACCTTGAAAACTGATGGGGAATTTTCAGTCATATAAGGCACATTTCAAAAAATCACCAGGTGTGATTGACTGTAAACCTTTCGACCAAGGAAGCTCCCACTTTCTTCACTAATTAATAAAGCTATCCCATAATGCCACTGATCCATCATCATTTTAGGCACTGATTACAGTAATGGACAAGCCACTATTACCTTAAAACTAACTGAAATGCATTTGAGAAGCTTCAGAAAAGAAGTTGAACTTGTTGGCAAAAATGATGCAAGTATATATTTTTTCAGAAGCAATATGTACTTGTATTCAGCTTCAAAAATTATGCACGTGCAGATCCGAACCACATAAGGTTTTTGTCTAGGCAGGGTGCGATACATTACTTTTTAATGTTTCATAACCTAAACTTCTAAGAACTATGTCACTCATTTAATGCGTTTTTCAACCTCTGTGAAAAAGGAGAGTACTTATTGGGTATTGACAATCAAAGCACCCACAAACATTTATGATGGGCGAATGGCCCATATGAGAAAAGATTTAAAATTACACAAGACGAGCCATGCAGTGGCCGTATGGCATCACTTAATGATAGAACAAAAAGTGGGAGACAAACAGAAAATTCATTAAGATAAATTTCCTAACAAAAATAAACAATCATAAAAGACTGATGCATCTTCGAAAACCATAGTTTTGGTTCATGTTTTGGGTGGGACCATTAATACGTTGAGTTAGCGTCGCTAATAACACATGAGAAAATCATGGATTAAAAGGAGTTAAATGGATTGCAAACTGGAATAAACTTGATTTATTCCAGTTTTGAATTTTATGAAGAGGGCTTGATCTATTTCGTGCTGTTTGGGGATTTACGAATCCTTACTATTGTACACACCGTTTTCACTATTATTTTCACTATTAACTGTGATATAACTAAAAAAATAACTACTATCAAAAAGGAAATCAAAAAGATGACAATTTTGACAAACCAAATATTTTTGTACAAAGCAACAAAGTATTACCATAGCAACCAACTGCGTCAAAGGTATACCAACCTGTTCTGCTCCAGTCAAAGCAGGGAGTGACCACCTTTCCGCCTAAGTGGTCAACATCGTTTCCTCCGTCACACGATACTGTCTCCATGGCAACAAGGTGGGCTCGGTTGGTAAGTTTAATCTCTACATTCTGAACGATAGCATCACCAGTACCAAGCAGCAAGCCTGCGACTGCAGTATTTGTATATAGCAAGTATTTAGGGGAAAACAGTATCCTCGTTATCCGTCTCACTTGTTCTGCCATCTTGTGAGACTCGCAGCCTGTCCAGTAATACCCATTCACTGAAGTAGGTCAAGCACTCATAGCTCGGCAAGTTCTGAAGGTATCTTGACTATGGTAACTTGCAGTCCTGCAAAAAGTAGTTGTATGTGTAACAGGAGTGCCCTGGACATGATTATATAAGATATATGCACCCTCTAGTGGTAAAGCTGTGCATTACGTATGGAATTTTGTTATTTTTTGGGTCCTTTGGATAAGGCCAAATATGGTCAGAACCTAGGAGTTGTGGTCCTTGCCCTTCAGATCGTGTCTGATTGGTTGAAATTGTCTACTTAAGCTTTGTCTCTGTCAGACACGAGGAGTCCAGTCACAGAGCTCAAGAAGTTAACACCTACACTGACACCAAATTCCAACTATTAGTGCAGCTTTCGGGCTCCTCCCAAACTAGGTTGTCAATAGTTTAACCCCAGCAATTCTCGGGCTCCTCCCGAGCTTGATTGCATCTCACCTTTCGGATCTGAACAACTAACTTGCCCCTGTTCTTACACTTACTATAAATTAGCGACTGGCCTGCCCGTGCATCAGAACTGTATAAATCACAACGCTGCGATACTAGATCATGGAGCAACTGGATTGCTCGTAAATGTGAAACATTGTATTTACCTCTTCTTACAATAAACGTATGTACTATTCACCAACTTTTAGTTTTCCATATCACCCTCATTCCGCACCGGGCTCGTAAAATTGGGGCGCCTTGGTCGTAGATACCGCCCCCGTTACATATGTAAGAAAACCCAATGTAGATAATGTTGCAGGATACCCGTTTAACCACCGCAAGAAGAACTTAAGGCTGGGTAGCCAACAGACCGACTCCAGAACTTGATTTGGCTTGGTGTAATGACTAGAAAATGCAGGAGTTTGATCGAGTTGGAAGGATTATTATTAAGACACAGATGGCTTTTCTGCAGGCATACAGGGGCGATAGTACATCCTCACAAAAAGTTACGAATTTCAAAATAAAATCAAATGAAACATGCATATATGCACATGGAGTTATAATTAACACATGCATTAAGTCTAGAGACGTTTCACTCAAGATAATTTGAACAAAACGATGAAAATCTGTCGCGGTTTGCTCGAGTTTCTCTTACCGGGTGCCATTTTGAAGAAGTTACGTGAAATCACGCATAACGAATAAAAAGTCCAAGGGCCAGAACCCTTACAAATTTCACCTGATACCTTCCAATGCTATTTTGCAAGTGTAACGCGCCATGCAGCCAGGCCTTTATCCAGGATTTCGAAAATAGGGTGTCCAAAATGGGGTTCCCAATATTCCAGGGCGTCCATGATTCCGACGCGTAACCCCGAACCCCCAGCAATCCCCCCAAACACACATTAAATTTTTTTACAAAAAAATGCATAGACCAAGGTTTTTATATCTAAGTTTACAAAACAGCCTTCTGTAGTGATCCTTTTTACTAAAAAAACTGTGTAGACCAAGACTTTTACAATGCTATCAACCAAGTGTGACCATAGAAACATTGTATATACTTTGTATATATTTTTTTAATTGCAGGCGGTCTGATACACCTTGTACCAGACATGCACAGGCCTCGCATGTGGGCCCATTGCACCGATCACCTGGAAATATTTCTATGCTTTATTAATATATGGTTAAAACCGAGCTGAGGAGCTAGAAACCTGGTTCAAGTGTTAGCAGTGTGACCTAGTGGGACTCAAACCCACGACCTTGAGTAAAGAAAGCGGACACTTATCAACCAGGCCACACTGCCTCCTCTACTTTGTATGTATATACTTTGTATATACACTGTATATGTCTTTGGTTTTGAAAAAAGAGCCACCACTGTGAGTCTTCATAGGCTTCCTAGTAATCATTACAATGTGTGTGTCCAAATTAACTTGAAAGGTTCCTATTGATAGTGGGCGTCCAAATGATACATTGGGCGTCCTTGCCAGGGCATCCAGATTAGTGCTAGGGTGTCCAAATGGACATACACTGCATAAAGGCCTGCATGCAGCATCATGTGCTTTGCTCACGCTCGCGATAGCCTTTGCCTATAACTCACATGACTCAGTTGAAATACTTTGTGGTTATCGCACACGTGGTGAAAAAGTTAATGGTGACCAAAAACTTGGAGTCGGAAAGAATTGTTCACCAAAGTCACCTTAATTCTCGTAACTAAACTTCATCGAAGATGTGTGTACAAGTAGAGGACCACTGAAGAAAGTAAGCGCGTTTTTAAGTGATCATTTTAAGTTTGGAATGTATTTTTGACAAGGTGAAAACTCTTAATCGGTGACTGAATTTGGCTTACTGCCCGTTTAAAATACAAGGGACAGAAAGCGATAGGAAGCATTGTAGGCTGTAGCCCCTAACCAGCCAACTGAGGGGCTACAACATGTTGTCTATCTCAAGGAGTCAAGGTGTGCCTCTTGCCCATCTCAAGTCAAGGTGTGCCTCTATTTTATACAATAGCAACGTGAGTTTGATGGTTTAATCAATGTGGGGCATAATTCGTGGAAAAGCTTCGGGCGTATGAACGCCCTATGAGAGTGCCACTGTCTAAACGTGCGCCTGAGTGATTTAAATGTGCCTGTGTCTTTGACTGTGAATGTGATTTGTGAATGAATGATGTAATAATTGTAATATTGCCAGAGTGCCTGTGCTGTCGGGGAGTGTGGTATAGGCCGAAACCATGTTTAGTTCATTTAAGTTGGCTATTTAATCCAATCATGAAAACACGACTGTATCTGCAGAGTACCAATTAAGTGCACAAAACAGCTAAACTTTTGATTCAGCAGCAAAACTTACCAACGATGACTTGGCTAACAACTGTTTTTATCTCTGTTTACTGAAGAATACCATTCGCCAGATGGCGCGAAAATGCAACCCAGGCGAGGATACTCGGCGGCAAAACAATTGTGCGACTCAGTCCGGAGCAACTCGGCGCCGGGAACTCAGTCAAGTGCCGCTCAGAAGTCACTTTTTCACGCACTATTTCCCTACCAAATGTTAATTGTCTTTTACACATACATACAAGGAAAGAAGAGATCTGAATCTTTGAACAGTTTGTTGCAACTTCAAATGTACCTATACTGCCCGTTCCAACAAAACTGACTTAGTAGCTAAGACAAATCTTAAATTTTTGTAAATTTTAAAAATAACAATTAAATTTGTTTCAAAACCAATTCAGAAAGGGGATCTTAAGTTTGCCTGAAGTGTATGAGCTAAATGTTGTCTTCGTTTTTACTATCCTTCCAGCTGTAGAAGTTTCAAAGTTTGGAAGTTTAGACAAATCTTAACCGTAAGTCAAAAATGAATTTAAAATCACTTTCTTGAAACACTGAGGCCCCTACTATTTTTTTGACAGCCAGGTCAGTGAAATGCAGTCTCAGCCAGTGTGTTCCATTAGTAGTTCATAGAGTGGGATCCGCAGTTGTCAGTTGTGGAAGATTCATTTGAAACACATCATTCCAGCACTGACGTAGGCCCAGAGTCCGGCCGTCCCCTAAATCGAAGTCAGTGCCGGTCAGCAGTTCCGATAATATTCCATGCCCGCACCAAGGGGGGGGGGGTGTGGGGCTCGGGGGGCTCGAGTTTGGCGAAGTGGGCGAAAAGGTCCGCCTCAGAAACAAAAAGTCCGAGAAAACGT
>NMRA01000375.1:157499-204790 GCA_002633005.1 Phoronis australis | reverse complement strand
TATGTTTGTTCGTATTAAGTTCATGGCTCTGACCTGTCTGTAAACACCTCTTCCTCGACTGAACGGTTTAGTTGGTATATCGGTAACTTAATTACACGTACTTCTGGTAATTAGTGTTTCTGGCCCCACGCCGACGCAAAATAAAAAATATACTTTCCAATGACTTACCCACTTTTAAGTTGATTTTACTTAGTTCAGTGTAGAATGAATCCCAATACGAAAGTATCGAGCCGTTATTGGAATTAACCCCAACAAAAAATTTTCTGGGGTTATTCTCAGTAATATAACAAAATTTTGTGAAAGTGTGCATGAAAGCTGTCTACCAGTGTCCCGCTCCCCGCAGCTTTGTATGTGTCCTGTCCTGTTATCCCAATTTTCCATCTCCAACCCCTTCAAAAATATTGTTAAATAGGCCTATATTCCGGGCCATTGACATCGTGTAAGCCAGCAGCTCTCTCACTGGCCTCGCACAGTCGTTCCATGCCCTCAAAATTACTACACTGGCCTCATGTATTTTCACTAATCCACACGGTATCTTCACCATATGGCAACAGGAAATCATTTTTCCGGTCATTGTTCAAGGGATGCCAAAACTACGGAACCCTGCTCGCCGAGTTAAAGCCGGAGTGCAAAGAGCCTATTCCAGTGGTGGCTACACTATCTCCGACCATGTAACGACAGGGCGGTAATCATCCCCGGTCCGCTCCGGGCCTGATCATCACTACGGATGCATCACAAAAGGCCGGGTGGGAGCAGATTGCCGGCAATGAAACGGCCACGCAAGGACTCTGGAAGCAAGCGGAAGCCTTTGAACACGGGTGGAACACAACGTGGCCTTCTGGCCATTCAGTATTGCGCCACAGGCAAAGCTAACTCCCATCCCTTGAAAGGGTCGATAACATGACGACAGTGGCGCAAATTACATGGAAGACCCACGTGCAGTCCCGAACCCTGCTTCAAGTGACTCGAGAACTGTTGAACTATTTTCTTTTCTCGAATGATCGTAATTATTACAGCAACTCCTGGGAGTCCAGAATGTCACAGCGACAAATAATGCAGAGTGCTAACACTCTGCTCCGTGAGCTCACGGAGAAGAACAATTCGATGCTTGCCCGAGAGGTATATAATCAACCAGACAAAACGCACGACCCGTTTGTTTGTAGACAGATTCATCCCAAACGGCGAAATTTGTCAGCTGGAAAACGAACCCACTAGCAATAGCAACGTGTGCTTTTACCTCGAACTGGAATAGCCTAAACGCATGTACAAGTTAGTCGGTACCAAACCAATTGCACGAAGACGGGCTTCGTTGACATTAGTCACACCGGTATGTCCTGGTCAGCCATGGTACCCTATGTGTTTGATCGTTTTGCAGCGATCACGTTTTGGGTGTTCTTTCCCACTGACAATGTTTTGAGTTAAGCAACTAAACGTCTTGCCATCGCCCTCTTAAACTCTTATTTGTTTTCTTGTATTGATTTCACCCAATAACCACCAATATCAATTACCTAATGTAAATGTCAACATATTTTGAAAATATTTCATTTTTTTCAGCAAGTTCTAAGAATTTCAAACATTTAAAACTTTCTCAGCAAGTTCTAAAAACTCCAACAACATAATACCAAAGTCCATCTTATGGAAATGCCCCCTGAAAACAGCCTCTCAAACCCCATAAATGCAACACAAACATTCAACTTCGACATGAGGTTTAGAAATGTCTTTATTTATCATTTTTTACAAATCTGGAATAACATTTCTCCTTTCACAGAAAAAATGAATGCTGTTACAACTTGATACGACTACTATTTGAACAGAACGATTCATGGTTAAAACATAAAAGTTAAAGTCAAGGTAGTGGCCATTTTGAGAGGCCAACACTTAGTCATATTAAGATTCATGGCGGACACCATAGTGACATCACACATTCAAAGGCCAATGGCAAACCCCAATTTAATATTAAAAGTAAGTGCCTTGTTTCTTCATGATCAGTGTGCTCCTTACAGTTACTTCCACTCTAAACAAAAATAAGTACATCCTGCATTTATCAATATGTCACATATTAACCTAAAATTACATACTTAATTAGGCACACACACCTGTGCCATTATCATTACAGACAAACTAATCAACAATGTGTAAGTTCAGGCCTGCTGCACACACAAACACTTGTCTCTTCTTGAGAGACAAAAACTTTTGGGGCAAGGGTGATTTGAGGGATATTGCAGGCAGTTACTGGAGGGCAGTAGAAATGGTGGACAAAAACACTCTCCTATACCCCTGGGACAAATTTACCCTCAACCCCCAGAACACAACTATACTAGTTTTGGCTCTTAGCTAGTTTTTAACAGCAAGTCCAAATAGAATATAACATTGCACAGACAACAAATTGCAATTAGCACAAGCGTAACCATCTGGATCACAAATAGGTAGAACACACAATTTCTTTTTACCAACATAAAATTTAAGGCATTGAACTAAAACCATGTGTAGTCTGTTACACTAAATACATACTATACTCGTCCTGTTAAATACCATAGCATTTAAACTGAGAAACTGAGCAGGTGGGTCCTTGCTGGGCTAAATATGTAACAAAAATGCTTTTACAAAGTCTTCTGTTGGACATTTACAGAATGGCAGAGTCCAGTAGATGCTCTGACTGTTGCACTGTTTGAGTAATGGTATCCGCATGTGTGGGATTTGGTTGTTGACATTCTGGGTGAACCCAAAAGGGATATGGGTGAACATCTTGGACATGACAGCAATAGTGCACACGCACTGCACTTTCAGAACCTTCTTCATTGAATAACAGGCGTTAAACTGGTTCTCAAAATTTGGGACCTCTGACAGTGACTATTGCTGATAAACAATAGAGAATGGGCATAAAACCAGAGGATGGGGGTTTAAAAGTAAACATTGAAAATTTGGGGGTGGATATTTAGTTGAACCAGGGCATTAACTTGGAAGAGAGCAGTGAAATCGGATAGATAAAGTTTCTTCCAAAATTTTATATTTATCATTTGATTTATGCAAAATCCTATTTTAACTGCTTAGATCATTTACATAAAGTGAGAAAATTGAATAATAATAATAAATAAACATTTCTGGCATAAAACAGTTTAAGAAGCAGCAAGCAACAAAAATACACAGTGTTCTCCATAATCCTTTTTGACTCATCACTGCATCTTATTTGAATTTTGTTGTGACAGGTTTGGCTAACTTGCATCGAGTTTGCAATCCTAAGCAATGAGTTTGAAGTACTGGGAGATATAAAGTGATTTCTTAAACAAAGTAAGACATTCTGGATTTTTGGTACAAGTTTAAAGCACTTACTCCAAGACTTAATACACGAATTCCACACAGTATGGACATGGACTTCCGAACAAATGGAACTTTGTAATTCTAGTCAAGTTTGAGTTTTCGGTTGTGGAGAACACTGAGTACCATAAAGTTTTTAATAGAAATCCAGGTATTTATAAGTACCAGACTTGCACCAGACCAAGCCTAAGACAGGGACCAAATGAATGTTTACTACAGATCTGGCTTTTCAGTAAAAAACTGACTTGCGAATCACTCACACAGTCACAAATGCATCAAAGAGTAATAATCTAAATTGCACTTGAAACCTGGTTAACATGGTCACGTTCCCGGCTTATGAAGAGAATGGTTTTCCTTAGAAACCTGGCTTCTACATGTGTAAGAAACTTTATGGTAAACAATGAGAATCATATCACAGATACACCAACAACAGTACAGAAACTGACTTGTTGAAGCTTACTATACAGAGGTGCAAAGTATACAGCTATTCACCACCCCTTCAGTCAGTCATGTTGACTCGTCTAAGCTCACAATACGGATGTGCGAAGAACACAACTGTTCACCATCCCTTCAGTCGTGTTGACTCGTCTAAGCTCACTGTACGAATGTGCGAAGAACACAACTGTTCACCACCCCTTCATTTACGTAGACTCTAAGCTTCAACTGGTGTTAAGGAACGTGAGGACAAACCCTCCAAGTTTATAAATGTCGGAGTATCACAGTTATATCTATAGTCCAGTAGGTCCACGGTACTTCCGCTCTGACTGACCTCACCATCACAGTTGTTGAGGCGATCACTGACCACGCTCAAAGGTAAGGGGGAATCATCTAATGGAAGATAAGAAAGACACCTGTAACTGGACAGGTACACAGGAGAGGTAGTCGTGAGCATACTGGAATTCTTCAGTTATTTGGCACAAAAATAATTGCTGAAATTGTAATTTTTAATGATTTCTACTGACCTGAGGTGGAAAAAAAAACAAAATTTTAACAATTTTTTTTGTTATGGACCATGATTATGTTGCTGAGAAATTTCCTAAAATGAAATTCCCCTGCCACACACAAATGCTCAATTACATAAATATGAACTGTATTTGTCTTCAGTATACCAGCTAAAAAAGTTGACCAATGTTGCTGGCATTTCACAAGAGTTGTGATCATGGAAAACAAACTTTATGACATCATTTTCTTAAACAGAAGAAAAGGTCATTAAAACACCGCCATCTAGTGGCAATAGCCAGGGATGCTACACATTTGGTGAATACTCAAATAGGAATTCGAATTGGTTTCATTGTTTTTTTGGTCTGTTACCATGTCTACAGCTAAAAAATCACTAAACCCAAATTTGCAAAATCTACGTAGCACTGTGGGAATGCCACACACTTACCAAATTCAAATTCTTCTGCGTCCACCTGTTGATTGGCTAAGTTTATAAACACCTGTAGAAGACAGCAACATACATGTATCAAATAAAGAGAAACCAAATGGAATAAAGATGATATGTGAGCACTATGGACAGATTAAACACTACTACCACATTGCAAATCCTGTTACACGGGAGCCACCAAAGACACCAGGAGTCATTAAAATCTAACAATGACTCCCTCATTTTGTGGACCCTAATGACAGCTTATAACAACACAGAGAATAACTGTTTACTAGTAAGTGTCCTGCTGTTTAGAATCGTCTAATAATCGCACAAAAACTAACTTTTATTCTTGGTTCTCACTGAACGGCTTATGGGATTTTAAAACAAAAAATTCCAAACCACAGTATGTTTCAGCGATTGTTGCTTTTTGACATTATTTGAAAGACCGGAATCCATTCAAGGAGGAAACGACGCCATGAGCTTCACATTTTGCATGCCTGGAAAGTGTTTTAAGCCTCATTTACACAAGAGACAGCTGACCCGGCCCACCAAACACGGAACAGCTGCTTTAATGCAAGTGTGTGATGTAAACACGGCTGACACGGAGCGAGTGACACAGCAGTAGCAAGTTTTTGACACTGGCTTGATAGGTAGAGTGAGTTACACTCCATCACTAGCTCCAGTGTCAACTACATCTAAACACAGCTGGGGCAAGGCGGAAATGGATCATTTTTCAATGTGCTTGCGCAATAGTGTGTATTCAACTGATCAGCTGGCATTCCATGTAGTTTGGACATTCACAATATGTTGTTTATGCAAGCACGTGCAGACAGTCCTCGTGCAAATGACTCATGGTGATCCAGTTTGCGATCTAATGTCGTGTAAATGTGACTTAAGTGGAGCAAGTCGCGCCGTGACCACTGACACGGTGACAACTGTGTCTCGTATAAAAGCAGCTTTAGATTTGACATGATTTCACAATGAACCAAATAAAGTTCTTAACGCCTTATCCATCAAGATTCCCATATTAATTTGAAGTTTCTTTTTTGCATGTCGATTGTGACTCAACTCTAGCCATATGAGTCATTAACAACTGCACACTTACCTGGTCTAGTGTAGTCTGGCTGACGCTGTAGTCCTCTATACTGAACTCTAAACGTATAGACTCCAGTACACTAAACACATGTGCCAGTCCAACATGTGAGCCCAGCTGGTACTGTATCATGTTGTGGTGTTCTTCTTTAATCACAGATTGAGGGAATGTCTCTGCTATATACTCCTTCAGAGGCTGTAGTTCAGGACGGGTGCCCGATACCTTGACAATGAGCGTGTAACCATCTCCAAACCTGCGCACAATACAGAAGGGCATAAATTAAGGGCATTGTAAACTCTTACAAAAAAGAAACTTCAAATCTCGTCAGCAACGTTATTCCGGCATTATCTCATCATAGTGATCAAGTCAACGCTGACATGTCCACAATGCAAGCAAAATTGTTGGTAAGGAAACCATGGGGACCAAGAGTCATCTCACACTGCAAAAGGAATAAGTCACCCTGAGGTGAGGACCATATCAGCCAGTGAAGAAATTGAAATTATCAAAATCCGGCTAGAACTAAACGGACAGGTGCTTAAATCTAAAATCTAGAAGTATCATGAGGAGTACACGCTGCAGTTGTGTGCGTGTGCGGGTGTGGAAAAAGAAATCTAACATCGCATTTAATTGAGACTGAATGCTTGATTGCACGTTACTGAGCTTAACATGGAATTTGAAGTTACCTGTTCTTTAAGTGTTGTATACTGCCTAAACACTTAAACTTGCCATTCACCATAATACCCAGCCTGTTACAGAGAGCTTCGCACTCTTCCATACTGAAACCAACAAAACATTCGTTCATAATCAAAGCAGACTCAGGTAGAACATGCTTCAGGTTAAAGTCTTCAAGAATAGTATGCAAATGTGATTGGTGTTCTAGTGAAAGCAACTGAATGTACAACCATTATGTCGAGCTCAGGTGTAGTATTGGCACACCTTATGGCAGAATTATGCCACAGTTAGTTGGGACGTTTGTCAGACATTACTTTCCCATTGTTGCAACCTAGTTGTTAAGTCTATTACAGAGAGACAAGACAAAATTCAAGAAAACAGCCATGTAAGCTAACAAAAATTTAATTAGTGGAAAGGCCTTGTGATGAAATAGACAGCCACACGTTCTTGCATCAATACATCGTTCAGCATCACCCTGTTTACTTTAAAGACTTATCCACCGCTGGTTGTGTGATCATTGGCACTAACCTATGGGTAGTAAGTATGACAGATCTGCCTTCACGTGTTATGCTGTTGATGCGGTTCCACAAAAAGCGGCGAGCCTTCGGGTCCATGCCTGTTGTGGGCTCATCCTACAACAGTAGAAGACCAGTAAATGAAACACTGTATGAACAAAAGCACTGCGGTTCACCTGGCACACCTTAGATTAGATGACAGTATCAGGTGAAAGAAGAGGTTGTGTACTAATAATCGGGACAAATACCTGAGCTGAGAATGGTTACCTTGGTGACAGAAGACATACAGTAATAGATAGATAGTTGGTGCACACATTAGTTACTAAGAGTCTGTTTCGGTGCCAAGCAATAATCCACTGACGCGAAATTAATCTGGCCAATCAGCATTGAATGCCAGAATGTTCAGGCCAATCAGCATTGAATGTTCAGGAGAACTATCTAACTTCTGGCTGTAACTTTCCATTGTCATCCAGTCAATAATTGATTTGAAGGTTTGGCCAGCACAGTTTTGGATTCAGACTCAAGATCTCATTTCTATCGCACTATGAAAAAGTTGGCAAAATATTTTCCATGGCAAAGGATACCAAGTTTATAATTTAAAATTTAGGCAGCGAATGAAAAGACAATGAACGTTCCTTTAAAGCTTTCCTTCAATGGATTTTTGTTATTTTAGGTTGTCCTAACGACACTTAGCAACACAAGAAAGCATTAAAAACTTCACTGCAGCCACATTAAACAAAACAAGAAGTAGTCATATTGCGTCACCACAATTATAAAGAACTCATAACAGAAGACCAACAGTAGTTGTATTGAAAAGGGATGTGAAAAGAACACCTGTGTGCAGTGTTGTTCAGCAAAACTTGAATTAAAGAGATTGTCGCAGTGACATAGACGAATGTAAGGCAAAAAGTCCAACTGGCCATTACATTATCAGCACTTTATGACATTGGTAGGCTGAAAGAGATGCTCATAACACAAAACATAAACAAAATTTCAGTGTGTTACCATTCAAGACAGGCATAAAATGTCAATATGACAACAGACAAGAATGCAAGCTCTAGAAAAACTTACGAGGAATATAACAGGTGGGTTGCCTATGAGGGCAATGGCAGTAGACAGTTTCCGCTTGTTACCACCAGAGTATTGACATGACTGTTTGTCCGCGTGCTCAGTCAGATTCATCTTACGCAGGCACCATTCTGCCACCTGGTGACCAGAGTAAAGAACGTATGAATATATACCCAGTAGGCAAACTTAACAAATCAGGTTAACAGATCAGAAGACAAGGTGCCAGGAGTAGTTCCATTCATAGGGCTGTGTCACTCTGTGGAGGTTGCTTTCATTCAATAACCCCATTTCTAGAATCCCATTTCTGTATCAAATCACTAGTACAGTAGTGATGCTGATGTTTCCAGGAAAATCTCACAACAGGGACATAATCTGCTAGTGACAAGAAGGGGGAATGCTGAAAAACTCTAACAAAAACATAGAAAAAACTAGGTGAAATATGTTCAACTTTAACATGCTGACAATTCAACTTCAGATGCATCACCTCCCCCAGCTTTCCCAGGGACAGAAAAGTAAAGGTACAGCATTGAGATAATCACTATTAAAATCAAGAAACTACCCATGGACAAACACACATTAATACAGAAGCCCAGATGTGGATTCTTCTCCCCTGCTTACCCGCGATACATCTTTCTCAGGTACACCCCTGAGTCGAGAATAGAACTCCAGGTGTTCACGTCCAGATAATAAACTGTCCAGGGCATCAAATTGAGGACAGTAACCCATCTTCTGATGGACTTTGGTCATGTGGGTGAGGACACTGAAAATATATGAATGTTATCTTGTTACAGCAAGTTATCCCAAGTGCCTTNGAATTAAAGAGATTGTCGCAGTGACATAGACGAATGTAAGGCAAAAAGTCCAACTGGCCATTACATTATCAGCACTTTATGACATTGGTAGGCTGAAAGAGATGCTCATAACACAAAACATAAACAAAATTTCAGTGTGTTACCATTCAAGACAGGCATAAAATGTCAATATGACAACAGACAAGAATGCAAGCTCTAGAAAAACTTACGAGGAATATAACAGGTGGGTTGCCTATGAGGGCAATGGCAGTAGACAGTTTCCGCTTGTTACCACCAGAGTATTGACATGACTGTTTGTCCGCGTGCTCAGTCAGATTCATCTTACGCAGGCACCATTCTGCCACCTGGTGACCAGAGTAAAGAACGTATGAATATATACCCAGTAGGCAAACTTAACAAATCAGGTTAACAGATCAGAAGACAAGGTGCCAGGAGTAGTTCCATTCATAGGGCTGTGTCACTCTGTGGAGGTTGCTTTCATTCAATAACCCCAATTCTAGAATCCCATTTCTATATCAAATCACTAGTACAGTAGTGATACTGATGTTTCCAGGAAAATCTCACAACAGGGACATAATCTGCTAGTGACAAGAAGGGGGAATGCTGAAAAACTCTAACAACAACATAGAAAAAACTAGGTGAAATATTATGTTCTACTTTAACATGCTGACCATTCAACTTCAGACACATCACCTCCCCCAGCTTTCCCTGGCACAGAAAGGTAAAGGTACAGCAATGACATAATTACTACTAAAATCAAGAAACTACCCATGGACAAACACACATTGTTACAGAAGCCCAGATGTGGATTTTTCTCCACTGCTTACCCGCGATACATCTTTCTCAGGTACACCCCTGAGTCGAGAATAGAACTCCAGGTGCTCACGTCCAGATAATAAACTGTCCAGGGCATCAAATTGAGGACAGTAACCCATCTTCTGATGGACTTTGGTCATGTGGGTGAGGACACTGAAAATATATGTTATCTTGTTACAGCAAATTATTCCAAGTGCCTTAAATCTCGAGCAATACAAAGTGTCAGACTTTGATTTTCACCTGAGTAAGGAACAACATGAGACCGGTTATATAGCAGTAAGTGATCATCATCAAAAGAAATTTCTTTACATGGACGGCAAGTTTATAGCAACAATGAGTCACAAGAAAGTGCAATTCCCACATTCTGGATTTAACTAGTCTCATCTTTTGCAGCAGTACAACAATGCTGTGTACGACTGACCAAATTTTTAAAGGCAGGGCCACTAACACATTTTCTGATCTCAGTTACTAATAAATAGAAAAAAATTTGTTACGCCTCACTCAGCTTTGTGTCTGCATGATAACTCACTATGCAATACCAAAAACTAACTGCAGTAACTTTTCTATTGCAAATTAATACTGCAGCAGTAAACAACTGAGGCTTGACGCTTTAAGGAAGCAAAGCACTGTGGGCAAATACTTCAAAACCAGCGAGAGCACATTAATATCCTACGACTACTCAGCGAGCACCTCCTGTATACTAAACATTGTGCTAACCTTTACCAAGCCAGCAAGAGCACATTAACATCCTACGACTACTCAGCGAGCACCTCCTGTATACTAAATATTGTGCTAACCTTTACCAAGCCAATATCCTTACTCACACCTCCTACCCTACATACCTATATCCAGACACCGTTGCATCACCAGATGTCACTGATGTGTCTCCTGTCAACATCTTGAATGTGGTTGTCTTGCCTGCCCCGTTAATACCCAGCAGTCCAAAGCACTGACCTTTAGGCACTCCAACACACAGTCCATCCACGGCTACCAATCGTTTGCCTCTGTTGGTTCGGTAAACCTACAATAACAACAATCTTGGCTATTGCTCTCGACACAGCTTAAATGGGGAGACCGACAGAGTCATACCATTTTTCAGTTGTAGGACATGGGCAATGCAAAACTCAGCCTATGACAAACATTTCATGACCAGCATTACAGTCCATTGTTCTGTAAAGATGAAGAAAAATGGTTTGTGGTTATGCCAAGATGCAAATGCTTTGCATGTAGTTTGCATGTTCCCTGTTTGCATTAAAGGTACCTACATGGAATACCTCTAAGATCGCTAGTGAATACCAACAATATGTAACATCAGAAAGTTACCCTAAACAGTATAGTCACCTTTTTAAGATTTTTCAGAACCATCATGTCCCTATTGGCCCGGCCACTATTGACACGGTCTCTCTCCATGGCGACATCTTCATCCTCTTCACCAATAGGTGGTGTATGCATCTTGAACAGCCTGACCAAGAAAGGTAGTTGAAGATTGCTCAGAAACCACAGGATAAACACCAGCATGATAAACACCAGCATGATAAACACCAGCATGATAAACACCAGCATGATAAACGACAACACACAGCTATTTCAAACTAATGCAAAGTCCTGTTCTAGTGAGTTTCAAAGCCACACTACCAACTGTGAATCAGATCTCCAGTTATCTCTGCATGTTGCCAAGGTTGAGCAATAACTATATGGTAAATGTCACCAATCTAGAAGGCAACATGACGGAGAACTGAAATTTAATTACTTATTATAGTCAGTTTTTCCAAACAGATAACACCAAAGTAAAGATTTTCTTTGTTAAAGCTCTGGTAATTAAAGCTACCACCAGACAATATTCTAAAACTGTAGGCATTCATGACAATGTGAGAAGACCTTAAAAAGGAAAAATTTAAATTCTTTTACTTGTGACATGTAACTGTAATGATTTCCAGGCTTCAAAGAAGAGCACAACACAGAAATTCACTGAATACTTTCACCAGGTCAAAGTACAAGGCAAAAGTAATCAGACAAAATACTGTTTTCCCGTCATGATGGCTAATTTTGTTAAAAGCAAAAATGAGTATAACTATTAGGATGGGGGAATTCTAGTTACTAACTGTCCTGTTAATTCTTCTTCATTCTCAGTCATCAGGGGAGACAACTCTGATGATAGATTCGACTTCTACCCAGCCATAACAGGGAATTGTGGGTCATTTTGCATGAAAACTTTCGGCTTGTACTGTAGGTCAGGAAATATGTACAATGAAAACACCATTCATTGTTTACATGAAACCTCGTTTGCAGATACTTTCTATTCCTTCACTGCCAATTTCTTTTGATTTTTTTAAGACTTTGCAACTTCAACAACAAAACTAAGAAGAGATTTCGGTAATTTTCAAGACCGATGACAAATCAAAACGTTTACATAACCCACCCACAAATCTAATAACATGCGATATTGGGTGACTGTCTTTCTGTTGGAACAGTTTATAAAGAGGTGACTCAAGAAGATACTCACCCTTTCTGAAAACATGATTGTGGGACAAAAAACTTGTATTGGATGAGAATGACTAAGACAAAGAAGGCACACCCCTCCACTGCCAGACAGAACAGATTCTTGCCAACTTCTTTCCACTTGAATGGGTCCAAGACAGTGGACTCAACTACAAGGTAAAACAGGATAAAAAAGATAAATAAGATACAATAGTGCCGTTTGAGTGGTGTGGGATAATGACATTATAACGATTAACCTTAAAGAATTTCCAGTTTTAGGCCTAGACCTGAGAAAATACATTCTGGTCACTGCTGTGATACCAGCTGGTTTCGAAAACCTGTTTGTATCCAAGTGTAGGCTCTTCAGCAGGCCCAAGTTATTTCTAGAAAACCCTGGATTTGACTAGAAAACTGACCTATCACATTTTGTGGCATTCAAAAGATTATTCCCAGCATGACATATAGTAGACCTTATGACAAACTTGGTACCCTCGCAATGTCAAACTTGGTACCCTCGCAATGTCAAACTTGGTAACCTCGCAATGTCAAACTTGGTACCCTCGCAATGTCAAACTTGGTACCCTCGCAATGTCAAACTTGGTACACTCGCAATGTCAAACTTGGTACCCTCGCAATGTCAAACTTGGTACCCTCGCAATGTCAAACTTGGTACCTTCGCAATGTCAAACATGCAACACGGCATACAGACTTAACTTTCAACCAGCATCAAATTAAAAGGCGTGTCCCCATAAAATCAACACAACGGTTCACTGCAAATGATGTGGACTTACAATACACAGATGAGACCTGGTAGTTCAGGTAGTTGTACGCCATATCCACCAGTCCCCGGCCCAGGCAGTAGTGAGGTAACATAAGGAACACCTCTTTTAGTACAACATTGATAGCCTTCAGCTCCTGCAACAGAGGCGACACACTGAGCAACTAACCTAAGTTGAGATTGACAAGCTACCTGATTTACACACCGTTTGATTGACAAAATGTAAAATTGACATACTGTGTGATTGGCACGCCAAGCGATTGACACTAGTTTGATTGACACAACATTGGCCACACGCTGTGTGATTAATACACCTACAAAGTGCCAATGTTGCACCGTAGGAGTGGAAATTCAATTTACTGCAAGTAAAAAGATTTTTGCTGATGAAAGTCATTCTCTGACAGTAAAATTAATGCCTCTCATTTTCCACTAATCAACAACAGTAATGCACAAACATGTCTGGGTTCAGTAAACACAGCAAAATAGTCGCCTAACATTAAGTCGTCTATAAACCATGAACTGGTAACTACAAAAACAACTTTCTTCACCGGAGTACTTGATCTGCCAAAGCAACGTAATTGAACTGCAATCCATTGTTTGCAATTAATGCATTGAGTGAGGTTACTAGTACAAAAAATACTGGAATTCCTGAAAGTCATGTTGAAACCAATCCGGCATGACTAACAACTGTAACTAACCCGGTGAAGCCACAACGGACCACCAGTTCTTGCCAAGTCTTAAAATTTTATTAAATCCAAGTAAGGAATGAGATGTGACCAATTTTGGTACGTAAAGAGACTTTAATCAACCATATTTAGAAAGAAGGCAGTGGTTTACTAAAGAAGGCAGTGGTTTATTGTTTTTTGCAATTTAACATTAAATATAACACCTGAAGCCACACAGTCTATGAGAGAATGTGACAGAAGTGATTACTTACCTCATCTGGGAAGAGATCTAGGATGTAGGTGGCGATGGTTGACACGACACCCAGCATGATGTTGAGGCAAGCAAGAGCAACAAAGGCAGTACTGGGCACTTTGAATACGTAACTGAACGGGTACATCATGGGGATTATGGCCCAGCTGGAATGATATGGTGGGTAATGGTCACTTACAGGGGCACCGTACTTGGAGAACCAGTTTTCAGCACTTAATAACAAGCATCAAACTGGTTCTCAAAACCTAGGACCCTTACATATGACTATTGCTGTCATGATGAATGAGTACACCAAAGGCAGTAATTAAAACCTCATGCAGTCATCAAAAACCGTAGAGTCCATCAATAATTAACACAAAAGAGACATCAGGGTGGAGTTCAATAACCCTAGGACCTATGCTAGGATCTTGCTAAAATCTAGCCAAAATCACATGTTCTCATTAAAAACACACTGCAATATCTCACGTAATCTCGTGAACTCTTGATTTTTAGCAAGTTCCTAGTGACAAGAAACAAGAAGTCAAGTACCCAGTAGATGAGAAAACATACTGCCAAGAACACAGGTCAACCAGAGGACACGTTGACCACAGGACATGTCGACCAAAGGACACACCGGTGAAACGCCACATCAACGAGAAGGCTCACGGATAAGACACCACTATGATTGGAAAACAATATTAAGTTAACTTACCCGTACAAGAAGAGCAATAACACCATACATGGGGCATGCTCTGGGATGATGAAAGCCTCGGCATTAAATATAAAGAAAAGCGTGTAGCACACCAAGGCTGTCACTGTGTAGTTCATCTGTAAGCAAGATAAACATGACCATCAGGTGAATGTGTGGCTGGGCATACTTTAAAGGGCACTCCATCTCATCAGGATGATCTATTGTAAAAACATATCAATGAATCTGGTTTGAGGGAGTTTAAATAAAAGTTGACAACAAATTGTAAGGAATTGGCAATCAGTAGTCTCAGAATACATTGAATTGCTTAGAATAAAGCATTTATTTAACATTAAGAAGTATTCCATTGTTTCTTACTTAATTTACACATCATCAAGAACAGTCACCTTAAAAACAAGTGAATGACTTTCGCTTTCGATTACGCGATCAGAAAAGTATTCTTAGTTTCCTCTCCCCAAGACCCATTCCTCTGAAATGGGTACGTGTTCTGGAAAAATATTTTTCTCTCCACTGTCAGGGCGCATTAATTTTTTGTTCCACAAATGTTTTGTTATTACAATTTCTTTTACAGTCAGATTACAAAATAAATGCTCCAAATTGCATGGATATTTTATATTCAATCTCTAAGGGAAAGCACGTAAGGCTGCATTGCGCCCTACTTAGCTGGCCACAAATGAAAATCATTCTCATAAATATTCCTTACAGTGACAAGATTTCAGTATCATAACCAACTTAAACGTCTACAGGCACCATTTTCAAATTCATAATTTTAGGGTTGACCAATCCCAATAAACTTTGAAGTGTTTTCTTGAGTAGTCGAAGAATATTGTAAGTAAGGAATATTATGAGAGCGATGCTATGAGCCAGTAAAAGGCTTAACAATTAACTATTCATGTTTGACTTGCTAATACTAGTCCTAGTCACCAATGTGTCCTTGGCAGAATACTTACAACATCCCACATATAAGTAGACACCCAGTAAACCAGAGGGTTCACACCGCTCACAAATTGGAGATGTTTTGACGTGGATACTCTGTCTTCAATCAGATACATAGTGAAGCTGGCCGGGATGACAGCCATGGCGAATATCACGCAGATGGAGAGGATAACATTGATCCAGGCACTGTTACTGAAATAGGGATACAGACAGAATGATATCATGCTGAGACAATCAAAATTACACTGTCTGGTCCATGATCTGTTACTAATAAAATTAAATATCAAGGCCTGTTCACACTGCTACTGGTGCCCTGTTCACACTGGTACTGATCAGAGAATTGGACAGGTGTAGGAAGCGGTGAACTAAGAAAAACATTTGAGAATGGTGTCGTAGGTAATATTACAGTGACAACATTAAAGAGGATAATTATAATGAAAGACAAGAGAGTTAAGGTTGACAGGATGCTGGACACTGCAATACTGGAAGCTACGACTTCACTACAGACACTGAAGTGACATCTGGTGTAAAAACAAATGACCACCGACACTGAACACTGACATATAGGATACTAACTATTGTCGTACAGCGGTCAGTTAGTGGTACCATAAAGTAGGCACTGCATTTACTCATGCAGCTTAAAATCAGTGCCTTTAAAGTAGTTGCAAGATTGTTTTCTAAATCATGACATTTTGTGCTTTGATGGTATTTACTAACTGTGGCAATGTGAAGGTTTGTGAAAATTCACTAAGTAAATCATAAATTAAAGGCAACCTTGGCTAACAATTTTCATCCAAATTAGCCGAGATTTTGCCCTACAGTATCAGAGTATACTTACAGAGTTTTATCAGTGAGCTGAGCCTTGGTTAAGTTCATGGGATGATTGACAGCTGTGATACCGTACATCCTCGGATCTTTACCAGGAGGTAGCAACGAACGCAACAACAGGTTGTTGACCGCATTCATGTAGGAGACGCCTGCTGTCCACCCTTTATTGTTGTACCATACCTGTGATTGAAAGAACTCACTGAGATGCACACTGAAGTACCACAGGCCTCCTCATAGCTTTTTAGTAACAGGGTGTATACAAACACAGGAATGGTCGTCTAGCTTTGAAACTACTGCACCCATTGGTCCCACTCTATTTACATACAAGACATTCCTCTGAGTACACAGACCCTCAACAGTATAAGACTACTCCTTCATGGAGTCAGGACTGGTACTATTCAGTCACTACACCTGACTGTATAGCAACACACCACTAACCCACTGGACGCTCTCTACTTACCCGGAGTTATCTCCACCATCACCCCATTACTATACCTCGATATGGGCACCACTGACCCGTAGATTACTCTCTCCTCATACAGACTACCTGGATACACCGTAACGCTTTCTTAGCAACCCTTTCCTACTCACCTTGACATCCCTCTGTGAGATCAAACTCTCTAGCAATCTCGCAGCATCAGACACTCCCACAGCCGAGCTGGGGTTGCCGTTGTTCACGGCTTTGGCCAGTCGATCAAATATGGCGGAGATTTGAGTTCTGTTCACTTCAGCGATGGGATTGGATTCACCAAATGAGAAGCCACCATATCTGTACGAAAAAAGACACCTCAGGTTGAACAGTTAATGGTCGTAGCGTATAAGGCTGCCAACATTACAAGCACCATCACAACATCATTACTGTGACACTCAGCAACCATCAAACAGGCTATTATTAGATAGCTCTCAGTTTTTGTGTGCAACTAATTTTTAAACATCTTCAGCTGCTAGGTGACACCAAAAAACACCAAAACAAAAGTCACTTAATATTTCCAGAACACTAGTGACAACAGTGCCACCTGCTGGCAGAACTTTCCACCAGTAGTAGTAGTAGTAGGACAGTACACATGACTGACCTCATCTTGATATAGTCCAGCCTCGTTTTCACTATCCAATCGCTGATGTTTCGGCCAGTCATATTCATCACGTAATCCGTGGTCTTGACCAGTTTTGTGGGAGCTTCAGGCCCGGCAGCACCTGCAACAAATAGTATGCCATTTCCTTATGCATGGTAATTCTCACTAGCCCACATATCAGTCTGAAGGCCTATCAAACCGCACAGAAAGACGTGGATGAGACGCCAATTAAGCCACTCGTGATGACAAAAATGTTAATAAGAGAAAAGTAAGATGAGTATCACCACAAGAACAAAGTATTTATAGTGTCAGAATTTTGATTTTCTCAAGAAATCAGAAAGTTTTCATTAATGGAAATAGCACACACAGAATCACTGGATGCTTTAGTATTTACCAATGAAAGTTTCAATGACTAAGTTTGCCAGTTTAGATAGAATTCTCCTAATAACCAACAAACTATGAAGACCTTTATGAACAGAGCAAATCATGAAGCGTCTATCACATATCACATGGTGTCTCACCTTTAGGACACACTTGCTGTCCACTTTCACAGCTGCATCGCTTGGTCTGATTCCTGGCCATATACATGGGCATAGCCTTGGTCCATCTGGTCTGGTCATAGCTGTTTTCCACTGGTTTGCAGGGTAGATCACTGTCAATATAGGATGCAGGTATACATTCAGAAGAAAAGCTCAGGACATGGCATTGAAGTTTTGATGCCGAGATTCCTAATAGTTATACCCAACACAGTAAGCACAGGCATACTGCCGCAAAATGGGGGAATAGTAAATGTAACAAATACGAAAAAACAAACATGTTAATTTTTATGAAATCTTGTCTGATAAATTTGCCAAAGCTGCTTATTTTAGGAAAGATTACAAGTCAAAGAAAATGATGGTAAGGTCCACATGTTTGAATCACATGAGCAGGTAACAGCTCAAAACATTAACCAGATTATCATATTACTATTAGCGTAAACAGAAGCAGCTGCGAATCAGAGCATAAATAAAACAAGAGTTGATAATAAACATAGATTTCTAAAACTACTTACGGTATAGCATAAACACTGTCATTCATACATCTGGTGCCATAGAGACCGTCAAGTAGCATCTTTTCCAGTTTTATTGACAACTCTTTCTCAGGTGAATCATTGCTGCAAAGGGAACAAAAATCATTCCATGAAAAAACTCCATTCAATAAAATATTCCTCTTTCTTGGCCCTCACTCTTCCGATATGTTTTTTCCAGTTTTCATTGTCACGGCATACACAATTTTCATGAAGATGTATTTTGTTTTGTTTTCATAACTGCAAAAAAATCTAATGCCAGGATGCACAGGTTGGTGTAGACTGCACGATCTTGAAGGGCCGTACAAAGGGATAAATTTCTTTCTAGCTTATGCCCAAGCTACATCACAAGTGTTGGGCTTACTACTGAGACAAAGCATTCTTGGATAATTTAGGAAATGTAGGTGACACTGTACAACCAAATGCCAGTGAGTCACACAAGTTCGAATTCCCCTCCCAGAAGATGAGCACTGAGCAATAGTGTATGGTCAGGGAACATTAGTAGACAATAACGATTTGGCAAAAACTGAATACAACTGCTAGAAATGACAGTATCAGAAAACCATTAATTATGCCATATTTAGCTATCCTGATGTAAAAGTGTGCATAGTCAACTAATTTTAAGTTTGTCACAATCAAATTCTATTCACTGATTGTCATTCATCAAGATATCTTGTACAAACCTGTAGAAGACTGTAAGATGTGGATCAGACACATCAGCCTTAGGAGTGTACATCCACGGCTGAAGCTCTAGAGGGGGCTGGTTGTAGTCAGACGGCTGAATGGTGGCCACCACCATAGCAAGGCAGATGAAAGCAGCAGGAAGCAGTACCTGAAACAGCCAACAAGGGACACAACTCTTAAAGCCACCATGCACATGCTTTTGGCTACCATTGAGAAAAAAATTAACTTCTAAAAGACGCCAACTTCTGGTGAAGCAGTGGAAAACTTAAACCCTACTCTGGTTAAAAGTTATTTTTGGGCTTCAAAGAAAATACAAAATGGTCGCCATCTCATGAACTGAAAGCAATTATACCACTCAGACAGATGGGAAAAGACTGGTTCTGTGTTCTGACACTGGATGGAGAAACCTGAAATTTTCAGACTTCCATGTTCTAGACATGGGAATGACCCTACATTACAGGTCAGGTAGAAGAATGGTGTATTTTAAGTGTGCATTTGGCGTTTATGGGTACGAGTACATGCTTGAGGCCTGCTGGTCATGAATAGGAGTTTGAAGCAACTGACTAGAAAAGGGTGGAGATGGGGATGGTTCCCATGTTTTCCAATAACGGCAATGTGTTTCCCTGATCAGAAATTAGCATTCCCATGCCAAATGGCATCGTATAAAAGTCGCAAAAGTAACTTTTGACATCCATGCGACAGATGTAGGTGCATGCAATCGTTCCTTGGGCACATATGAGCCGGTTACTGATAAATGCTTGCCATTATCTTTATTATTAATAACAAAATTAAGAAAAACCCAATAACGATGGATATGCCGGTCTACCAATCTTTATGCCAACAGCTTGCAACCTAGTTTCCCATGGGCTACCCTTCTTTTTTCAGGCATTGGCTGCAGCAAGTTTTTTCAGATGTAGACTTGTTTGGACAATAGAAGCCCAAGCCTAATACAATAACAAACAAATAAAAACATATAGTATTACAAACAAATCAATTCATCACAGTGAAGCACTTTTAAATTTAACTCACCTCACATACAAAGCCTTTCTTGCTTCGTCTGACATGATGGAATCTCTTGACAAATAAAGCTCGTAGTTGTCTCAATAACAGTTGACATCCAGTGACTTCTGGGCTGCCTGGCCCATAGGTGTCAGCACTGGCTTGTTGAATTGCTTCACTAGGTGTCACTGACACGGCATCTTAAGTGGGAGTAAACGAACAGAACACATGTCAATATTGGACAAGATTGAAATGAAAACTGCAACAAACAACTTGCTTCACAGGCGCATTTGCTGTTCCAAAGTAACACTGTCCTTAGAATTTCCATGAGGGTTTAATTGCTTTGCCACAGAGACAAGTAATTGTAGCAAGCTTTGTCTGAAGCAAGAGGGACTCGCCTTTTTTTCTCAAGCCTAGACACCATTTGTAATCATGTGAGCAAGGTCAGAAAGAGATCAATTTTGAAACAACAAGTACATATAGCCTGAATCAAATATGCATGTTTATAACACCTTTAGTAATTTCAGGATGGTGCTAAAGACGACAAATCCACTGTAAAATAAATGAAATTCTTGCAACTGAAAATAAACAATTTTTAATGAACCGTAACATTGAGCATTCATATCAAACAAAATTTCGTCGTGATGGTAATGTTTTGCTAATGAATGTACCATGATTGCTTTGTTGCTAAATTTTTCTATAAAGACGTTATCACACAATCAATGGCAGTTACAAATGAAATTCTACAGGCTTCCTACTTTCATAAATCAATAATACCATTTTACCCAGACTTCATATTATTAAGTTCTCTAGATATTTGGAAGGATGCACAGACTTTTCAAGTGAGTCCTACATAACTTAAAGGGACACTAACTATACAAAATAAATGATTGCTACCTCTTAACACAGGCCAATGCTGTAAAAGAAGGCTGTGGTAATGGCAATGAAGACTATCAACAGAATTTTACTAGAAATACCGTATGCTATAAAGAACACATTATTGAATAGAACATGCCATGGAACAGAATATGGTCAGTACATTTGGAATACCACATGATATACAGTACAAGACAAAAGTAATCAGACAAAATACCCATCATGACGGCCAACAAGAATGTCTTGTAATAGCTTTTGGGGGGAACAAAATTCTAATTACAGAATGGTTTAGACACCTAACTTTCCAGTTTAATTCGCCTTCATTCTTGGTCATGAGGGAAGACAACTCAAACAATAAACGTAGCTTCTCCCCAGCCATCATTGCAGCGAATTTCGAGCGGTTTTGTCTGAATTGTTTTGGCTTGTACTGTAGAACATACGTACAAAATATTGGATAACAAAAGAACCTAAGAACAAGTCAAATAATACATTTTGAGATACCACACAGGATGCATAGAAAATGAACGGGTCTACACACTGGAATATATGACCTTACCTCTCACGCGAAATGCTTAACATACAATATTACAGACTGTAAACACCTGCCCAGCAACTTACACGTCAGTTGGATCACCATTTACTGAATGAATGCTCACACAACAGGTTTTGCACAAAACACAATTAAATTGCCTAACAAACCACGCCAATAAACTGCGATAAAATCTCACCAAGTAAAGACACAATGTAATAGCAGAGAAAATATTTCATTTTCACAATTTGTTCCTATATGATAAGCAGACCCACGTTAATGGTTTGTAGGTTTCAAGTTCTGTACCGTAGCCACCAACAAGCAGTTTCTTGAAAAAGGTCAGTTCTAGCAAGTTTTTCTTTGTAATTGGTGAGATTCTACTGATACTAGTCATCCTGCGAGAATTGCTCAAAAGGAATGTCATCTCTGACCAGACTCTCAACATTCCCAGCACAACATCAACCCACCTTCTTCCATGACATTCCAGTTTTCTTTCTTCTTCTGGAACGCCATCTTCAGCTTAGATCTAAAACTAAGCCTAGTCACAGGTCGTGGAAACCGGCCATTGTCAGTGAGTGCATCCACCTGCTCATCACTGATAGTTCCTGCTTCATCAGCCACAGTTAAGAACACCTGTGTACAGGTATACACATTTAACAGGTAATGAAGGATCCAAGAAAATAAGCCAGTTTGGCTAACTCCGAGATGTTGTATCTTAGATTCACGCGGAACTTTCATAATGCTTTATCCACCATTCCCAAAAACACCGTTAAAAATATTGGTCTACTTTGCACGAGTGACAATCAAAATAAGACAAAGTTAAATTTCCTGGTTCTTTAGATTTTTGATTGAATGCACAGACTTGAAATTCGTACATGGCCTTAAAATTTTAATAAGGATTGATTTCATCAACAATAATACCCCTGAAAGTTTGAGAGTCAGGCAAAAGCACCATCTCTGGTTCATAAACGAAAGAAGCAGGAAGGGAGGGACAGGTTTTCATCATTCGGTATTGTCTCAGGCACCCATTTCCCCTAAAACTTGAATTTTACAAGTCCCTATACCAAGGGATACCAGCTAGTACCTCTTCCAAAGTGGTGTCTGAAATGCCGTATCCCGAGATCTGCAGACTCTCCAAGTTAAGGTCCAAATACGTAAAAAGCTTGACAAATGCTCCAGATTTAGCGCCCTCTTCTGGAAGTTGATAACACATCTCCTGCCCGACGTCCTCAACAAGACGAGCATCAGGCAAAAACCGCTGGATGGTTGACGTAATACGGTCTTCCGCAATAGGGGGAGGGGTTGAAGATTTTGATGGAGGCTCACTGTCACTGCGCTCAGACTTTGTAGTATACCCCTCGTCATCTTCGTTTATCTGAAAACATGTTACATGTTGACTAATAGCTTATAACAGTTGAAAAAAACCTGACGACAAGCTGAGGTGTGCCAAAATTAAGTTTTCAGCCTATATAGGAAACAATAAACGCAGCACCCCAGTTAAAGTTACATTCCTTAATTTCCAAGTGACGCCAAGAACTTATTGAAGAAGTCTCAAGACAGAAGCGACTGAAAACAGTAAGACGAACATTAATTTCTAGTCAATCATTAAAAGCAAAGCTCTAACATAACGGATTGGATATTTCATCAAGCGTAATGTTACAGTGGGCTTAATAAGCACTTCACAAACCTTGGGAATCGTCAGTGTGTGACTCTGACCAGTCGAGGGCCGTGAGTCTTCACTTTTGACGATGGTCAGGTAGTAGCCGTTGCCATAGTGACTCTTCAAGAAGAGACTAGAACCACAGCATCGCAGTTTACCCTTAGCAATGATGGCGATACGATCGCCCAAGACATCAGCTTCGTCCATGTGATGAGTGGTCAGAAGTATGGTGCGGTCTGTGGGACAATTGGAAAATAAACAACAAATTCATATTCACTAACGAAAATTTTAAGGAATACCAACTGAAGAAACCTTCCGACAAAACTTGGTCGTAGTCAGTTGGAAAAAAGTTTTTAAACGGCTTTCAGAAAATGAGAATCAAATTATTTAAGAGCATATGTACATTACTCCGACAATAAACTAAGTGAGCGTAATGTCATAAGATTGCATATCCGAAAGCCTGAATAAGGTTTGAAAATAGAATGTTGGCAAACAGAACGTTTGAAAAGGAGCCAAAATCACTACCAATATATTATCCAAGAAATTATTGTTCATTGTGCATACAACAGAGATGAGCTGTTACCTCGCTTGTAGTTCAGTATTAGTTCCCAGATTTGCCTCCTGGCTGCAGGATCGACACCTGCTGTTGGTTCGTCAAGAATAACCGTCTTGGAACCCCCTCCAAATGCAATGGCCACAGACAGTTTACGCTTCATTCCACCTGAGTGAAACACAAAGACCATGATGACACACATTATAATAATTTTAACAATTAGGACTGTCCATCCATTTATGCAGTGAGATGTGTCCTTAGGAATAAGATTAGCCATAATGAGACAGCTGATAGACAAGTAAGTTTTTCTTATTTTCTCCAGACTTAGACAATTAAGGCTTGATACCAGCAGACAACCCACTGGAATGATGAGAAAACATTGATCTAGTCTATCTAGCAAGCTCTCAGGATCTACGTAGAGGAAGAGACACAAACTCAGCAGCCTTTCTCAAGTTAAAGTTATCCAACACATCGCACATGTCAAGGCATCAAAATACAACAACTGAATGAACAAGCTGATCACAAACTTGTTAATGCCCTGAAATGAGCAATGTGCTCAGCTGACTTTCACTGAAGGTAGAGAGAGAGCTGAGCTCGTATTTCTCCATCTTTGCTAAGCTTAACAAAAGGCTGGCAGTAGTATTAATGACTCAGAACACCACAAGGGATATCAGTAGTATTGCTATCGTGAACAGATAAAAGACTATGCTATGTGAACACTGGTACAAACAGGATGTGGTTCTTACCAGACAAAGACTTGGACAGCTCATGTCTCTTATGAGGCAGTCCGACATCTTCAATCATTTGGTCCAACTCAGTCATGACATCTTCAGGACGCATTCCTTTTAAGCGGGCATAGAACCACATGTGTTCTTCAACTGTGAGCCTAGCACAACAAGGAATAACTGGATTTAAGGCCTAAGTTTGACCAACAAGACAAACATTGAATTTACGAAGCAGCCATCATCATTGACAGTTGGGAAGATAAAAAAGTAGAACAATTAACAGAAATAGCTGAGTTGACATCATATTATTCAGAGCAGGATTCAGTGGTCTGGACTACACTGCAAAGTCACTTCTACAATGCCGAAATGGTGGACTGTCAAGAACACACCCAATGTTAGTCCCCTTTCAGACAACCCCTGGATGAAGTCATGTGCATGAGGCTGCACGTAGTTTTTGAACAACTTTCAAAGCTGAAGAAACAAACCTCTCCCATTAAGACAAGTCACCCACTAAATATGTTAATTTTCAGATCAAGAATTCAATCACAAAATGTAGATATGATTCCCAACTCATTGTTACAGCATACACAACAAGGAGGGGGTGCAGCATGTAAAATATTCAACAGAACTCCACTCTCTTCTGAAATACACAGTCCATTTACTAGAAAATTTAAAGACAAGAAACTTCCAAACTTAAGGATCAGCCAATGAAAACATACTGGTCGAAGAGAACGTTGTGTTGCGGACACATGCCGAGACTGTTTCGTATCTTGTCCATGTCATGTCTGATGTCCTTATCATAAATGAAGGCAGTTCCACTAGAGGGCGGGAATAAGCCAGTCAGGATGGACCTGCAACAACAAGTCATCAGTGATTGGTTGAATTAATAATTGACACATGAGAAGAATGTTGGACTGGCACCATGAGTACAACATTCATGAACTGACAGCACTGCATGAAAAAGATAACAGACAATCAGATGACTAACTGCACTACACATACACAGGTCTTTGGGAGAACAGTATGTTTTGAATATGCATAAACAATAATAAATAGTATTGTGTTGTGGCGTTGGAAGACATCAAAGAAAACTACATTTTAAATCTTACATGGTTGTCGTCTTCCCAGCACCATTGTGACCCAAAAACGACGTAATTTGACCCTCAAAGAAGCGACAGCTTAGTCCATCTACGGCTAGTTGGCCCTTCTTGTAGCTTTTCTTCAAGTTCTGGATGGAGACTCCAAGGCGAAGCCCGACAGGGTCTTTCTCAAATCCCTGCTCCTCTGTAATAGAACAAATTTACCGAATATCATACAGACTTATCTCATATCTCCCACAAGGACTACATTGTAATATACATAACAGGACTACATTCATTCGACTCTTTCAAGACATAAGCTTCCACTCATAGCGAACAATCTTCATTATTTATGGAATGGAAACAAGAAATTTTATGAGATACAAAATTTATGAATTCAGTACCTGCAAACTGACCGACTTATCACTTCAGTGGCCAGCATTGGTCTATGAAACGATACACAGACTTGATTCATCTACCCAATGGGGCTTCACAAAGACTTAACTGAAATTGTGAGACATCCAGTAGAGAAAATCTGATAAAGTATGAGTCTAACACTGGAATAAAAACTTACAAAAATTAGCGACATTGTGTCTGCATCTGATGTCAATGCCGCGCCGTCTGGCCAAAACGCCATCAATTGGCCAGAATAACGATAACGTCACAAGCCAAGCTGAAGTCCGTGAGATACGGATGCAACGTCACCAATTTTTGTAAATTTTCATTCCAGTATTAGACTCAAACTTTATCCACTTAACTGAAGTTTTAAATAAATAAATTCATATGTCCCAGTGAGTGAGTTCTCACACAGAAGTATATGGAGCCCACTTCACATACCTTGCTGTGCGTCGTAGGCACTCATGTCAAAGGTCACACCGTCATCATCGACAGGAGCATTGCCACACCAATAACTCTTCTTGAAAGGGAAATACCAAGGCTGGGGTAGGCCGTAGGTGCCTGTTGAACCAACAACATGCCATGAGCCACTATCAGCACCAAATAAACAGGGCAACTGGTAGTGCAGCCTCAAACAATGACACATTTTGAGACCACTATTCAGTAAATGTTGAAAAAATGCGATTAAGAACGATAGGATAAATTTTAAAAATGGCTGCTTCAATCTGTTTAAGAGACACACATGTACATTAAAGAAGCCATTGTGTGTCTATTGAAGCTTAAGAAGAAGAGTCCGTGTGCGTAACACTTGTAATGAGCAGAAATCACTTGAGAAACACTTAGCTGTCACTTAACAACAGCCACATTGGTCGAAACATGCAAAGACAAGGGCGATTCGGAAAAAACAAATTACATTTTTTTCATTTTTCAGTGTTTTTAACATTAATTATATGAATGGTCACATTTTTTTTCAAGAAATCTGAAGACAGCTATGGTTTAGTACTTGAACAGAGAACAGTATTCCAATTGATATGCCTTTCATGAAAAAATGATATTTCACTAAGTGGAGAGATTTTACTGTAAAATTTATGCAATAATTGCGAAGTGGAGCATAAGACCAAATTTCTGTCCAAGTTTTAGATCACTTTCCATGAAACAGAACCCAGGCACTAATAAAGCGCCAACTCCTACCTGGGAAAACAGACTCGATGTACCACGTCAGTATGCAGAAGATAAGCCCATCAAATAACATCAGAATCATACAGCGTAATAGAGAGAAGCCATCCCCAGGCATTGGGCTGGAGTCAATGTTGTCCCACTGTATCCCAATAGCCTGTTCTTCATATCGCGCAATGTAACTACAGCCAAATCCGAATGAAACAGTGGACAGAAGACACTGAAATACAACACAACACGGTATTAGGATTCAATTTCAGATTTATTTTAAAACTGCAGTAAATCACTGACAGCTCTGGTATCAAAAATAACATTCTTCAGTGTAGCTCTTCCAAAACGGTGACATCTCACAATTCCAACTGAAATTGATAACAAATAAGCGCCTGGAATTCCCCATGATGGCTTCATTCCAAGCGCCTGGAATTCCCCATGATGGCTTCATTCCAATCAGTGACATCACTGTTTTTCTTATGGTCTACTGCAAACAGTACAATGAGATGGAGCATATATTGTCACGTTTGAGTTGGTTAAGGAACACATTTCTATTTGAGTGTTGTACCTACCCCAGCAAACTTCTGGCCAGTCGACATATATTCCTCCCATTGTATGAACATGGTGTAGGGCAAGTAGAGCACAAAATAGAAGATAGGACTGCAGACTGCGGCAAGGTTGGCCCTGGAGAACAAGGTGCTGAAGAAGAAACACTGGGGAATGGTGCACACCGCGAAGCAGAGCAGGAAGAGAAAGATGATGAAGCCGTCGGAGTGTTCAAATACGCCACCAAGCTGAAACGATGATGCAACATGGATTACGTAGACATTCATACACATGATGCAACAGGGGGTTACGATTGGCGGAAATTCATTGATTGACTGATTTGTGTTTTTTCCCATTTTTAAGCAGTGGGCTGCACTTCCGGTAACCGTAAAAGATGGACCTCAGAATCAGCTTTAATAGACTTCATGCAAGGTTTTTTTAAGTCTTCGGCTCAGTATACTGTTCATAGTTTCAGGTTTTGTGAAACAGACTGTTGGAGCAACCAACACATTATTTTTCAAGCAAAAAATCATCACAAACTGTTGAGTTCCACCAATACAATCATTCACTCCAATAAAGAACCAATACCATTCCCCCATTTACTGATGGTATAAGGTTTGGTTAATCGAATAAGCGAACTCTGGAGCAAGATCTGTTTTTATCGACTGACCTCGGTAATCACCTGAACTCATTGGCCCAGTTGTCACAGTCAACAGGTGTGAAAAACTAGCCACAGATTATCACTATACTACATATCACGGCTAGCTGCACTCAAAGATTATAGTACTGTTCTATCATGTCTACAAATTTAGTGGTCTAATCCTCATACCTTTATGATCATCGTCAGCATAATAATGGAGAGAATCATGGTGATTAAGATGGTGACAAACCAGCCCACGTAATGTACCAGACTGGTCAGACCCATCATCTTCATCACTTCCTTAAGGCGGCGCTCCTTCTCGCGTACAATGTTCTTCACAGTAAAAGCGACAGTGAAGATCCAGGCCAAGACCATGAAGAGAGGGATGGCGCGTGAGAGAAGATTAGCGTATCTGGAAAAACAGTGGTCAGATGGATACAAAGGTGTGGTCAAGTCAAAGGCTGTAAAGAGAGGTATGGCCATTAGAGTAGATTGGCCTACCTAGAAGGACGGCAGTCACATGGTCACAAAGTTGTGACCAAGTCAAAGGCTGTACACAGAGTTATGGCTCGTGAGAGTAAATTGGTATAAGGATGGTTTGCGATGGTAGATGGGCATACCTAGAAGGACTGTGGCCAGATGGTCACAAAGGTATGGTCAAGTCAACGGTTTTACAGAGAGGGATGGTTTGGGACAGTGGATGAGGATACACAGGACCATGAACAGATGAACACAAACGTGTGGTCAAGTCAAGGACTGTACAGAGAGCAGTGGATTTCCATTAAGACAGAGGTGGCTCACAGTAGAATCATGAGTGTACATGAAGGAGGACAATGATCAAATGTCATTAAGGGTGTTATCCAGAATACAACAATGAAGAGAACTGGTTGACTAGAGCATGGCACACAAAAGTTGTCCAAAATGTGACTAAGAGCTAAAAAGGCACGCCCAAGGAGTTAAATATTAAAATATGTGACAAGCTTGCCAACCCGGGGAGTCAAATAGGCACACGCTGAGGAGTCAAACATATGACAAGTCGTAAACAAAGAATGAGGAATACATAAGGTGACACGTGTCCCAAGTTTATGGCAGGCAATGATTAAAAAGGCCATCTAAGACCTTGAATCGTTAATACTGACTGGACCAACATGATCTCAAGTCTCAATAATACGTACCTGTCGTTGATATAACATGGATAGGGAAACTGCTGTAGAAATACACCAGGGTCCTCATTTCCTGTCTGCTCACGAATGATGCCATGTTCTATCATGTCTTGTAAGTAAGCGAACCCAAACGTGATGTACTTCGTGTCAATCCCAGCCCTGGCACGGCCACCAGGTCGCCAGTAGCTATGAAAAGTAAGTTGAACTTAAATTACATCATCATGTAATGGAACATAATACAGCTTTAAGGAAACGCTTCCGTTAGATTCTGTCCCGAAAACAATGCATGCATGCATACCAGGTTGCACTCGTCAAATAATTAACAAACCTATCACAACATAAGAAACACTGATAGATTTTTTCTAACTACCATTAACGTCATGCTACTAACAGAAACCTTCCATAAATTTTTGGTGCTCACCAACTACCACTGAGAATCTACCTGAGGTTTGTAATATATCACGCCATACACCCACCCAGCCCAACAACTATTCACCCAAATCCACCATCAAGCCAGGCCAACCTTTCCCTCAACCAAATCAGACCTCAACAATACAAACCTCCTTAAGTTTACTCAAAACCTGACTCAAGAAAGACTGGACCCACTCGAGTAAACTTTCAGTTTTCCCAAGATGTGATTGGCTGATTTTCGTGCCAAGTCTTTCTTACACTTTGGTAATGTGCCCATCTTTTACTCAAACATACCTTCATTTCAGAACAACGCACATGCCACCAGTACTCAATGACCCCCCCGGACCCACCACCAATCTAAGCCCATCACCCACCCTCTACCTATAAGACCCACATGCCACCGGTACACAATGACCATTAGACCTGCCACCCACCTACATCCATCGTCTACTCACAAGTTCCTGTTACCCACCATTATCAACTGTCCACCCTCCCAGAACCACAAGCCACAACCGCTCACCTGTCATATATTTTGGTGGTGCCATCTACTTTTGATGCGTCCATCCTCAGCCTGTATTTAATGTGGGTTGGCATTTCAGTTGTATTCTCATCCATGTTGTCAAACTGAATAGCTGTAAATAGAATCACATTTATTTCATATAGAACGAAAAACCTTTCAAATTAGAGCACTTTTTTGCAATCATAATCAAAATCATGGCTAAATTTCATTGTGATGAATGCACAAAATTGTCAGTATATATTATGTAATCTTGCTTTATTACAGAGATCCTCTAATTGTCAAACAGGCGATCATAGAGAAACATTACCTGCCCAGAACATGCCCGACTCGATATACTCAATGCTACGCTTCTCCAGCTGTCGAACACTAGACATCGGCTCAAACTTGTTGAGTTCAAAACACTGAAAAGAAGTATGGGAGTTAAAACTGTGAAGGTTGTGCACTCAGCAAATCTTTTCTCATCAAAATCTTTCCATCAGCAAATCCAGCCGCAAAAGCAATCAATGAACATCCCTTGGTATATAGCAGAATTAAGGAAAATTGGGAATGCAACCAACTTAAAAGCCACTAAAATGATTCCCACTTAAGAGATCTGTGTAGATGTTTTACTATTACTAGCTCTATGGGGTGAAGAATGGAGGTGCAACCAAATATTTCACCTAGCAACCAGAATTATACTGTGTATTAACTATTTCAGCTTGTGCACTGAGTTCACGGAAAATGAAAGTTAACCAACTGCCAACGGTCAGCGACACACTGATTGCATGATAAAATCTAACCAGGCTAGCTAGATTAAGTTGTAATAGCTTCTGACAAACACTGTGCACTCTCTCTTATCTTGCCGGAGAAATAATATTATTCCTTGAATAAGATTGTATCAATTTTCACCCTCACAGATGACCAAGATATAGAAACATTTTAAGGCTCTTCATTTATTACAAAGTGCACATTTTGAAATGAAAACCAAGTCATTAACTTACGTTCAAATTATCAACAATGAGGTTCGAAAATTCGTTCATGTATCTAACACTGTCCCTCCAATCATAGCTGGAGTTTTCCTTCGGACCATTATACAGCCATTTGTCCCAGACAGCCAGCTGTCTGTACCCAGTTGCATTCTGGTTAGTACCACGGAGAGCTCTCTTAATGAAATCCTGAAATGGCATCAAAAATGTATCCCACAGCAAAAAGCATCATTTTGCAATCTAAACACAAGTCAATTACAGCTTATTCTTATCGGAGCTCACTAACTCGAGGAATGAAAAAATGAATAAAATTGAGAATATTAAGCTGAGGAAGGAAGCAGTCAACATCGACTTTCGAAAACGTCTGCCGTTTAATGGTTAATTTCCTGGATTTTTAGAAGAAATTTCCACAGTTAGTAATCTCATCATGCAATCCTGATGAAATTGTGACACAACAACTATTGACAAAATTGTCATTCAAAAGATGACTACCTAGAAACAAAAAACCAAAAGAGGACCATATCCCATTTTGACACCAGTTAAGTGCAAATTAGGCGGAGTAAAACTCTCTTAATATTGCTTTGTTGATAAATTTGTGAGTTGAACAATATACAAGTATGGACCAATACCATATGTGATATCCAGTCATATGGACGGAGGGATTGTAATACGATCTAATACTCCTGAGGAAACGGTATAACGGTTTCCATAACACGGCCACTGATGAGCTTTTCCTCTTGTTGTTTCATCTGTTCATAGCTTATTCTTGCAAGCTTTAAAGTACTGATATCGTTTGCTTACTTCGCTGTCCAGGTTTATGGTTTCAACAACATCTGATTGGTTAGATCGCAAATAGCAACATTTAAAGCACAAGCAGCATAAATGAAAAGTGATATGCCACACTAGTTTGAAGTACCGCAATTCAGCCAATCAGAGGACAGAGGAATCAGACAGTGTTCGTGTAATACTGTTCAATATCCAAAAGGAAACAAAATGTTTTACCCATTAGTTGTACTTAATAGTCTCAATCTTTGATACACCTGGGACTCAGCGAAATAATCACAGTTTGCAACAGAAATGCTAACTACATACTCGTATAAGTTGAATATTTTCACTGGTGTTCATGTACTGAACAAAGGTGGAGGAGTAGTTTAACCAGTCCTGAGCAAGGTTCTTTAGTCGACCCAGGCCATCAAAGGACACATTGGCCTGCAACATAAAACAGCTATGAATGAACAAACAGACATAATCAGTCAATATAGCATATTAAGGACCTTATTGACAACTTAGCATGTTTAGCAAAGCATCTAGAAAACTAGATTTTAACTGAGTCAGTAAAAGTAATATTTTCAGAAAGCACAAAGCCTGCAGAATTTCGATTTTTATTACGCGACGGACTTCTTATTAGATAACTCTTACCTGCCGCATGATTCGCTCAGTGACAGGATTGTGGGGTGCATAAGGAATACGGCCTTGTAACATGGGCTTCAGCTGTTTCCAGAACAATTTGCCTTCTTTGGACTCTCTAAGTGGCTCAAATAGCTTCTCGCATGTAGTTTCTGGAACAACACAAGCAGGCATAGCAGTTGGCAATGTTGGCCGAGGTGATAATATCCCACTTACTAAGCAACGCGCAGAAACTAATCTACAAAATCAATGCAAAAAACGAGTGGCACGTTGAGACATTGACCGAGACACATTTAAATATTTCTTGTCCCGACTACAAACGTAACAAACTGCACAGTGAGTAGAGAGCTGCTCGTTACAACTCCACCCCCCCAAATTAAAGGTGACTTTTGGCTTGAGAAGAACTGACAGTTCGCACACTATTGTTGGCACAATGCTCTACATGTTGGCTCATTATGGTCATTTGATGTGCCCAGCATGCTTTGAAGCCATAACTGACTGCCAGTTTTTGCAAAGCCTAAAACCACTTCTCCTCTCAGTTATGGACAAATTGAGTCCGGTTTTATAGTTGTGCGTAGTTCGTTTTCTCTGAGGGAACACAGGTTTGGGGCCACTTCATATGAACGGAGTATTCCTATGAATGATTCTGTGAACCCATTACTACAAGCAATCTGCTCATGGATTTAAAAATTTAAGCAACGTGAAGCATGAAACCCAGTCACTGAGTCGGGACATTATTAAAAAGTTGTTGCACAGAAGTGAAACAAGCTGTAAAGTGTGATCTACTCACTGCATCTTCCCCACTTGCGGTCCCTGGTAAAATTGGCGGTGGTGGCACACCAAGCTCCTCTACGACTGTATATGCACTTGTCATGCATGGTCCCGTTGAAGTAAAACGGAAAGTAACAGTACGCACCATCGGAGTTACCTCCCTTGGTCTCCTCATTGGAGTGGTCTACAATTAATTAACAAAGTGACATTTCCTAACTGAGACATATTCAACTGATACCGTGTCAAAAAGTTAATAGAAAGAGTAGAGAACTTATTGACCAGACATGGGGAACAGAACGTGGCAACCAAACTTGATCAAGATCTGCCAGAAAGATATTTGACAGGTAAGGCTTACACAACAATCTGTATGGTGCAACAGTGGATTTACTATGTAAAGCAATGATGAAAACCAAGGTATTTCATCAACATCCTCTTATAACGCTTTGCAATTAATATTGTACATAATATTTTTTGTAATAAAAACAGTACTGTGACAGGCATCGCAGAATAATTATGGCAAATTTTTTTAAATATTCTCCTTCAAGATAAGGACAATTTTTAAAACCAAGTTTATTACACAAGTCAACTGTAACTTACAGCAGTTATCCTTTTGTTTGCTGTCTGAGTGAAATATGGAGTCCACGAACTAAAAAGTATATTTCCCCGCACTTAGCCCATGGAATCTCACACAGCCATAGGCAAACAGTTGCCCATTAGAAACGAGCTACACTCACCCACCTCACACCTATAGCACTCACTCACAATACACAATGAAATACACTGGTCACTGTGGGATATAACGCAATGGTTAACTAACGCCTAACAGCACAGGACTTACTAGCAGAACACCGTGGCACGTGACAAAAGTCGAATCTGATGTCGGGGTCCATAGTGAAACACCAAGGGCCACTGTCTTCATTGTCAGGGTTACGGCAGTAGTTTTCAGCAGCCTTCAGTGAGCCATCAGGTAAGCTGTTGCCCGTGAAGCTGTGTGTGTGTGGTGACTGTGAGGTCCACGGTTGACAGGGTGTACCGATGGCAGTCATGCTTTGCTGACCCATGTATTCCGTCCCCAACGTGGAGTTTTTACAGCCTGGAACATAGTATTCAATGTAATATGCATGGAGCACAGCCACAAAAGATCTACTGATGATTGTCTTACATTTTGTGAACCAGCTTTTCTCCACTGAATAACAGGCATCAAACTGGTTCTCATAACGCAACACCACTGCAAGTGACTATATCATCAGGATTGAAAACCTCTTCTGTGATTCCAGCATGGTTTTCCAACAGGGTCCAGGTTCATACACAGAAACGTTAAAAACTACATCATCATTTTAACAGTTAAACTCAATTAGAAATTTAAGAAAATTTAGAAAAAATTAAGATCTTCTAGAACCTTAATAAACGACATCAACTCTAAGTCAAATATTAAAAAAAAATACGCTTTGTAAGTAAAATTGTGATCTAAGAAATTTGTCTTTATTTGTCTGAAAACTACAACCCAGGTATTGTCACAGTCTAAGATGAGCTCACAGGAACAGTAGGTGTCCAACATGTGAATTGTCCCTCATGCTGACACTCAACCTATTACAAGGAACGTTTACTCGTGAGTACATACCTATGTCAACAACCGTCCCATTGTTCCCTTTGGTCCCATTTGTCACTCTTCTATACGCCATCTGTTGTTGGCCCACTTTTCCGAAGAAGCCATCGGAGCGTCCGCAGAACAACTTGGCAACCGAACCGAAAGTGTTGCCAGAGTCCAAGTCCGCTGCCGGTCCTCTCAAGTCTTTCAGGATGTTGTTTGATACAGTTGACATGCTGCTTAATGCGGCCAACTAGAAATCATACAAAGAAGTTTTTCAGTGACAATGAACCCTGACCAATGGCCTACCACACTATCAGTGTCGATAGTGAGGTGGTTAGTGGTTTATCCAAGAATGTTGATGCATGACTTTCATGAACACTCCAGCCAAATGCACCATGGCTTTCAAACTGCAATATTGATAAGATGTCACCTGCCTGTGAGGGTTGCCATTAAACAACACAATAGTCACATAGAGCAGTAAGATATTAAAAACTTAGATGATAGTGGTCTTTAAACGAAAAACAAAACACCCACAATAGTAGTATTGTTCTTATAGTGATGACTTCAGCGTGAGCTCACAATTCAAGTTGGTGAATATTTCCCCAAATGTGGCAGGAATGGCATGTGTTGTTTATCTAACCAAAACCAATTCATAAAATAACAGAGTATGACGTATGACGGATACAGAAAGTTAAGTCCACCCCACTTTCCAGATTTCCTTCTCATGTAACGTTTAACACTGATTAGGATTCACACGTTAATAACACAGATCTGTGTATGTGGATCATGTACTCTTCAAGTGAATTAACCAATGAATATGAATTTAGAGTTGCCCACGTGTAATTCCCATATCCTGAAACTGATGCTCTTTATTTGCAGAGGTAGAAAAGACCTTGTGTGACTGACCAAATTTTTGAAATGTTGGGGCACTAATACACTTTCTGAGCTAAGACAACCAAGTGACAAACGTTTTACAACACCTCATTCAACTTTCGAGTTTTTTATTACTCCACTCTAGTGAAACTTTATTGATTCCAGAAGGGCAAATGACAAACTAATTTTAATATTTAAAGTAGTAGTGACAAGCCCAACACCATTCAACAGCAGGCCAAGTGCCCCCCTCCCAGATGCACAGCAATGTGGATAAACACAGCATAATTAGAAAGGGCGCCATAGTATTGGCAGAAGTGGTCCTTTATCTAAAATTACATGTGATTACTAGTGAGAGAAATAATTTTTCGAGATCAGTTTCAGAACGGAATGGAACCTGCAACCCCTGCAGTTGCAGTCTAAATCTGCTGGCAGAGTTAAATCCCACTCAATAAATGACAGTGTTTTAAGAGAGTTTATTGACCAGGTAAAGTCAAAGGCTATGATTTCCGCAAATGTCTGCCAGACAATGGTCAGGAGAGAATTGGCGATTTGGTTGACAATTGCTCTGGTCAAAGCTAACAACTTCAAGAAGTCTACACCTACCCAACAATAATCCACAAACAAATTATATCCCTCCTTAAGCCTAACCTCTGGATTCCCATTCAAATTCATAATGAAAGGCTTTCTACAGTAGATAGCGTAGTTTTAGAAGCAGGCTTATCTTTAGTCACTACAGGAAGAAGCCTACTGTGCATTTAATGCCCGCACTTACAGCGAACTGCATGTTACTTACGTCACTAAATAAGTTTCTGGCAGCCACGCTTGTCTCTTCACTAAGCTGAATGGCTTTCCCAGCATTTAACTCTACCCACTGCAGCACCTAGACAATACATGGAAGGAATATTTTACATTGGGAATATTCCAAACAGTAGTTATCTTGAAGGACTGTTGTAATGAAATAGTTCCACATGAATGCAGTTGACGACAGAATCAGTGCCGTCTGTCATCCAACACTATTAGTCACACTCGTTTCACTTTTGCTGGTGCAGACATAAAACTGTCAATCAAGGAAACTGATTATTGCATACTAACCAATAATTTAATTACCAACAAGAGTAATGTCGTAATTTTAAACTTCTGGAATTAAAATCAGATTGTGTTACTTTGGAGCATCATTATAACCTACAGTATTCATCTGGGAGCCTGGCGGTTTAAAAGGAGCACACAGATGTTCTAGGTTAGCCGTTTCGTTAGATACATCCAGAACACACTAGGTATTCAAACTGGAATAACTGAACATATTGATGTGTTACCCAAAATTTGGTTTGGTGGTTGGCTTTGAGTGCGGTGTAATAGAATATAGATGTCTGAAAGTAAAAAATTATGCATAATGTGGGCGTCGACACTGATGAATGCGATAAGGCCAAATAGCGATAGTTACCTGTGCTTGTAGCTTGGCCTGGTCAAACTGTTGCCGTACTACATCAACCCAGGTGAGTGAGTTGAGTGAACACAGTCGACGAGTGGCATTGAGTCCCACTTGGCTGTCAGAGTAAGTCACGTAACGCTGCAAGAGTGTTTCATTGCAAAGTATGCCACGCAGAACAGTCTCGCTGGTAGGGAGGAAGGTCAGTCCACCCACCAGGGTGAGAAGTTCACTGAGTTGGGTAAGCGCATTGGTTGGGTTCAGTGGGTTACGCGACACGAAGTCTTCTGGACTCAGTGGAATATTACTGTCCTTTAACAGCTGTAACACAATAAAACGTTCCTATGACATGTGTATAGTGGGCAGTGAAGGGCATCAGCTGGACAAACAAAAAGGCAAAATAAAAGGTGAATGGATAAACTTGCTATAGATCATCAATATTATTGCGACTGATGAATCACACAATACACTGGTTATAACTTAACATTTAACAACCTTATATTCACACTCAGTAACTCTTCATTTGTTTAGCACACAATATGGCAGACTAGTGAAACATAATGTTGAATTTCAGAACAAATTGCGACAATTTTAGTCTCTGTTGTTAGCTTAGTTTTTAGTGTGTAGATGTCATAAAACAATTTTTAGTAGAGTTTAAATTAGCGAAAAAATAGAAAAATAACAATTTTGGCAATTATTTTTGTGTGAAATAGCAGAATTAAATTTCTCTTTTTCCCTTAACAAGTGACCTCTACATTTAAAATGTGGAACTACACAAGATTGTTTACTTGTAAAACACTTATAATTTGTGGAAAAAGAACAAACAATTACTGCAACTTTAAACCTTCTTAATTTCTGGCCTAAGTATGCATGTCACTTATAAGGAAATTGGGGTTTCATAAAAAACATTCATCACCACTTACCTGAGGTATGTTAAGTGTAGAATTAAACAACACATTCACTTCTTCCTCAGTCAAAGACGCGTTCGAAGACATCAACTCAGCACGGACTTTCGCTGGATTCGTAAACAAACTGTCCACTGACAGCTGGCCACCTGTCATGGAGTCATGCAACAAGAACAATCACTTAGAATTCCTCGTTTACACTACATCAGATCATCATTATCACAACCACAACAGCGCAGTTCCGGACTAAACTCTCCTCATTGCGGAGGTAGAAAACAGTTGACTGAATGTCAGGCCTTCAGAGACACTTCAGAGCTGGGAGGGACAAGAAAAAACGTTACTATGGATAATTAGTCCTGGTGTCAGCTTGGCAACTCAACGAACAAAAGTAGAATATAAATGACATTGTAATGAAGAATGTATTGTTTTTGATGCAAGATCGTGAAAAGCATAGCTCCAAAGAGCTACCAAAGTCTCCAAAGCTACTAGTATTCCAAATCGAAAACGAAAAGTTGGACATCTAGCTTGAAGAAGAAGACATCTGGATCCGTGCTGACAAAAAATGTCATATTCCAGTGCAACAACCAAAAATGCCCCACTGGCGTTTCTTGTTTCTTTAGATAAACGAGAAAATACAGGTTAATCGTTCGGGAAAGTAATAGATCAATTTTGCCACGGGTGTTCGAAAGCGAGACATTTTGATTGTGTGGCAGGATGCAAGACGAACCTTTAAAGAACTGGACAGTCCCAACAAAGAAAGCACAAAAGGTGGCCAAATTGTAATAGTGTCAGAGGAAATACCACTGAGCGTAAATACAGGCTATGTAAAATTGTAACCCATTTTATGGCACATTATTTTTAGGTTTCATAAACTCAAAAAAAAATCTTCAAAAACATGTTGCAGAAGCATGAAGTTACATTGATTGTCTTTATTTACCCAGTATTTGGAAGTTTGAGGATTCTACTAGATATATGAATCTTGGTTGTAACAAACTTCAATAATCGGGTATCAACTGTGATTCAGAGATGAGGCACACGGATTTAAAATGCAATTAATTGTATTGATTTGTGTTCAGAAAAAGTGACAAATACACTACAAGGCAAGAGTAATCAGACAAAATACCATTTTCTCGATAATGACAGCAAATTCTGTAAAGAGCAAAGAAGACTGCTAATTATGGGGAAGGATTTAAATTACAGAATGGCTGAGCCACCTGACCAACTTCCACCGTTAATTCCCCTTCAATCTGGGTCATGCGGGAAAACGACGAAGACGATGAGTTTGGCTTCTGCCTAGCCGCCATAACGGAGAATTTCGTGTCATTTGCTCAAAACAGGGAATAAAGTAGAGTATCTAAAAATTTTCACTTGTGTCAGAAGACATTCTGATATATGATACAAAAGCAGGGCTTTTTTCAAGGGTTACAACTTTTACAATTACACAAGACCTCATGTAAATAATAACGAGTAAATGTTATCAGAAGTTTACAGCCCCCCTGTTGTCGAAAGAGCCAACTAAAACATCTCAGCAGGTAGCCCAGACAAGCACTCGAGAATTTGCACTGAAAATTTGAGGAGTGGTTATCAGTAATAAAATGACAATGCATAAGCACTAAAAATAAATTGACCTAGTAAATACTCCTATGGGCACTTCACTGAACATAACCTCTATCATTTCCAAGAAGTGAACATGATCAATATCAATTCCAATGAGCTAAACCTCCAAATCAGACTTATCAACCACAATCTGATGAGCATGACATACACAGTGCTAAGCTACACACAAACACACACACACACACACATGCAGGAGTGGTCACATGACTTATATTTCCTGTTAGTGAGTGGTGACCTTAGTGCTTTCATCGCACTGGCTACAGACAGGGAAGTTAAAAATGAAACACCTTGTGGCTTACAAAACCAATTGTCATTATTATGTGCATGTAAAGATACCTAGTGTTTGTTTATGGATTTTACCGTGTTTACAGGTGGATATTAGAATGACGCAAAACAGAGTTTTGGAGCATTTTTTCAGGAAATGAGATTTCCATGCTATAACTGAACAAAGCTGTACCAAAAACAAAATATTTTAAACACAGAGGGTATTTTATGAATATGCCAACATGCAGTTCAAACATTCTAAGGCATAAAACTGTTTCCTTTCATTGAGCTGGCCTCAAAATTTGTTAACAATAGTCATACGATCTTTCTCATCATGAACAGCTTCTGTCACAAAATTCTCAAAGTACTATGAATTAACAGCAAACATAAAATTTCGTATGTTGAGGAAATAGCTCACAATAAACCGCCAAGAAAGTGCAGCTCCAATACACAGGGCACAAAAAACGTCAGAATACATGCATAGCCTTCTACTCAGGCATTTTCAAAATACCCCGAAAATCCTAATCAACAAACTAACATGAACATTACTAGTAACCACAAAGGGGACCAAAAGCATCAGCTTTAAAAGAAACCTTAGTAAGTCATTAGACAATTGAACCACCGTCTAGACTCTTCATATCAACTGACATGTGACTGGCAGTGCATGTTATTGAAGATTTACCTTGAAGAGACCCATTGCGTGCTTTGTCCAGAATTTTGTTCAAGGTTTCAAAATCCTCGACAATCTTCAGCAACTCATTCACGTCTGAGTTGTTAGCGAGTAAGGTCTCAATGTCACCAAGCAGCATGTTGATTCTGTAAAAATGATCACAAAACTGACAGCATGCTGATTCTGCTACACCTCTCTTCTTTCCGCCCCTTCCCCTCACCCCTACTTTGCCCTATCCCCATCTCCCTCCTCTTCCCTGAGAAAAAAATGAGAAAATGAATAGCACGTGTCATCCGTATTGTGTCCTAAACTGCTGAGAAAAATCCCACCAGATACAATCCTCAAACATGAATTAATTATTGCTTTGCTTCCCATAGCTGAATGGATTTAAAACATTCGGATTCGAAAAAAAATTAATGAAAATATGTCCAAACAATTAGAACAAGAAGAATATGTTGCAGTTATAAATTTACTTACTGTGATTGGTTGAAATTGGTCACCTGACCAGCCAGTTCATCTTCACGGTCCCTTCGATAACATGTGTTGTTTGAAGAGCATATAATTCCTTGAAGAAATGGTATGGCACCAGCAGAGGGCATCGCCTTACCATCGTAGTGACCTAGCAACAAACTTATGATGTCAGCAACAGTATGAGGAGTCCCAATTCCCAAATGCAACTCTCCTGTTTTAGAGAGTTAAAAAGATGCATTGTGTGATTGATTTAGGGTCACCAACAAGTTGCTGATTCGAGTGCGGCAAGTGAAGAACGATATTTCTTGCCTCACCTGGATTTCCAATTTTATGCCAGCACTGCAACTCATTAAAGGCACTAAAATTATGAATGGCAAACCAATTTAAATGTAGAATAGCGAATAGTAGGAGTGCTCTATTGATACTAAGCATTGTGGGTAAAAACTCAAGAATTGGAAGATGCTAACATCATGCTGCACATACTCGCAATCAATCATTTTTAAAGATATTTCTGCAGTAGAAAGAAAGTGCTTGTAATTGTCTAGAATTCATTAACAGACAAAATTTTATGCCTTCCTGGCAAAAATGGCACATAAGTTTTACTTCATTCCCAGCCTGCTTTATGAATAACAGTTATCACAGAAAAACAACATTTGGTAACATTGCAAGCATTCGATAAAATATAGTAAGCTCTTCAAAAAAGAAAGTCAATTTTTGTGATTATTTTCGTCCCAAGTTGAAGAATGTTTACTTGTGTCTTTACCAGCAGGCTGTACAATCTTTTTGATGTTCAGTGTTGCAAATTGACTCTACATATTAAACATGTACATCAGTTTTTAAATCGTATGGACAAGTGTTCTTGCTGTAATGCATTATGTGTATTTTCCGTATGTCCGCAATAAAGTTTTATATATCTATCTAATTGGTATACTTCTACCCATCATCACTATTAAGATATACCAAAGAAATATTTACCCAAGCTAAAAATAAATAAATACTCACATTCATGTATAGCTTGGTTGATTGGCCTCATTTTCACTAATGCCAAAATGATGAAGAGAAGTAAAGGCCACACGAGTTCTACTATCAACCAGAACTGGAAAATTACACAGCATGTGAACGCAAACAGTGGAAACTGCATGTGAACAGAGCTACAATCTGTAACCCTGCTACATCAGACATGTTTAATGACGAGAAATATCCGCTTACGGAACAGAAAAATCAATTCGATCCTGTAATTCAACATACAACCTCACCGACCAATCGCTGCAATGGTTGCTATATGGCCAACTGCTTATGCTAATGAAGACCCACGCAAACCAACACTCGTGTGATTTCACCTGATCTTGTGCAATCTTACTTTTTTGCAAGATTATATACACGGTACATAATATTATGTATGATGGAAGAAGTTGACCAATGGGAACACTTTCCCACCAACACCACAACACCCAACTTTTTTTGAGGATTCCCGTACTACGGGACCGAAGAACTCCTGGACTTAATTAGCCACCGCAACCCCATTCCCATAACACCAAAGCTTCAGCAAGTACCAAAGGTTTGCTTTTAAATCCTGCTATTTTAATCGAAGTTTCTGTTGCAGTTTAATTAAGGGATTTAACCTTTCTAACTAACCGAAACTTTGGTAAAAGTGAAGTTTCACCTCTAATGGGAGAGTGCCTTCAGTGGTCAAGCACTAAACAGATCATCAATGGTCATGTCTATAATCTCCTTTATGATACCCTGATATAACATCATAAACTAATAAAAAGAATTGCCTGGAGGAAGCGATTACTTCACACTCTTTGGGCCTTCACAACAATTTGGTTTAACTGGATTTATTTTCAAAATGTAAAAAAAACTTACCGGTTGTCGTTTTCGTAGCACATAGTTCTTCCACAACAGAAGTTTCAGTTGGTAAAAAAATCCCATGACTTCTGCGTATATCTCTACAAATTAAAGAAAATTTTCAATTAAAAACTAAAACAATCCGAAATTCAGCCTCAAAATGCAGTTCAAAGAATCTCACTGCATAAGTCAAGTTCCATACTGCAACCTGCTTGAGCTGAATAACAATAGGCGACATGAAGGGTTAGTTAAAATGTACGACCTTTTAGACAACTGTGCGTATTTCGCCACAAAACCTGTAGAAATATTGATTTTAAACTTTACACTGGATCATGTGACCATACAATTAGTTTTACCATTTTTACAACAGAGGACCATTGAGCTTAGGGATCCATTGTCAAATGTTGAGCTGGGACTACAGAATATGGTGTCCATTGGTCCTATCATACTAATGTCGATGCAACGTTTTGGGGAGTTGTGGTCAGTATGTACTGTTAATTTCAATCCAGCGCCAGATAACTTCGCAGTGAACAGGAGGATTTGACATTGAGTCGTCGACGATGCGATGTGCGAACTGTCAATTTCCATTTCATCAAAGTTATCATCAGGGGCCACTGCTGTCGTCAACAAAAAAGGCAGTGTCATTGCTAATATTTTCTTAAATATTTGCTCGAATCATCGATGACTTTTAAGTAAATTATCACATGTAAATGTTCTAAAATTGCCAGATTAAGAAGTCCAAGGGTGCTCGGGATACATCATGCAGCACTACCTTACGATTACTTCAAAGACAACGACGTCACCAACACTTAACTGTTTTAATTGGTCAATTTTTATGGGTTTCGAATAGTTTTAACTATCTGGATGGTTCAACAAACTTAGCAGTATATATCACACATTATATGTAACAAAATTAAGCTGGTGTGATGTTTTTCAATCTCCTTTTTCCTGGACGAAGGGAACTGCCTTAGTAAATAGGCCTCGGCTAAACAATGTTTGTCGAATTCTAGGAATCATGTTGGAAAACAAATGCATCCACGCCATTCAACCGATACTTCTTAAGTTTATCCAACTTTCTGCTGCCAGAATTCCAACCAACAGCACAGCAGTAACGCGTACTTTGCTGGCATTGGAAGGTCTACTACACATAATGTGGTTGAGAAAAAATTGAAAAAAGCAACCTGTACCAATTACAAATAACATGAGAAACATGAACGACACGAAAAGGAGACCAGAGAACTACATGCCTGATGGATATGTTGCAGTATTGGTAAATTATGCCACAAGAAAGTCTTATTGCCTTAACATATTCCTCGTGACAGTGATAAGTAATTCCACATGCATCTTCAGCTTCTGATTGTCTCCAATCCAATAAGGGGACGATCAAAAGCTGAGGAAATCTGTGTGTGATTCCGGTCATGACAACACCACTGGCAATAATGCACCAATCTTCATGCAGACAATGACAAAAGTCCTGGCATTAAATGGACACACACTATGCAATCCTGTCAATCAAAATCCTTCGTTTGGAACTTGTGAACACATCATGAGTTATATGCTCAAATATATCTACAAGTAACCACAAAATACTGCATTCAAATCCTGACAGCCACAAGATTCTGCTGACGATTTTAAGCTGTATTTGATCCACAGCTCCGTACAGAACTGCATATTGTCTATCAAAATACTGGTCTATTATCGAGTCTTGAGGCCACATCGCCATATCCATCCAATGGACTTTTTGATTTACACACTACAACTACAAGCATTGTACTTGCATAGGCCAACAAATAAAATTCTGCATGTCATCCAACTCTGTGTAATGGCATTTCACAATCACTCATGCAATCTAACTATTTGGATAGTTCACCCAGCACACTTTATGTTTCAATCATGTTGAAATTAGGTAACACATGACCTCCATAATCCAGACCATTTTCGCTACCTGAGACAAAGATACCAGACTGATATTCTTGATACTGACAGTGACAGCCGCAGGTACAATCAGAGCTCTACACAGCCGATCAAAACTCAAGCTAATCTAAAAATCAGCTTGACAAAGAAAATCAAGCCTTTGTGAACAAATATATTAAAAGGCTGTCAAACCTGTAATTCATATTTAACTCACTTGATCACGTTTCCGATGTGTTTCTTTGAGCAAACTTCATTCCATTTCCAAATATTTTTTCTGTGTTGCACTCCTGCACAAGACGAATGATGATTTACGTAAACACTGCAGGTGTAGTAATTTGATGAAAAATAGTGCACGGTAAAGTTAAAAAATATCATCAATAACAACAGAAAAAACATTTTAATTGATGTTTTCTGCCACATGAAAAAACATACTACGTTCAGACTAAGCCATATTGAGGAAAAATTTGATTTTTTTAAAGACGTAGTTTGGTAATGCTTCGCCAGAGGGCGGCTTATACAGCTCAGTGACATAATATTCAACCTATCAAGAGAGCGGGTTATGTCACACACTTGTGTAACTTCAACGCAATGCCGAACACAAAGCCTTTATTGAATTTGAATTTACGTAACCTGGAAAATGAGCGAGACTGAGTGGCTTCAGGCAAGACTCTCTCAGTAAAACCTGGGAATAATATACATTGATATTGGTCCTAGGTAAAACATGCAGTTGTTCATATCCGAAATACAGTGATGAAATGTGTGGGACTAAAAAAAGTAAGCTGCTTAACAACTGAGCAACAGTGACAACATCTTTTTTGTCAAAAAAATCTACACTGGTCAATTATGTAGACGACAACACCCTCTCGACTCTGACAACAACCCACTCTCCGTAACTGAAAATCATCAACTGGTTCCGGTTGTCGATAGCACGCAAGGGACAAATCCTGACAAAAAAGCAATGCCTGTGCGGCGCCTGAACGCATAGACCACCCTCCGTTGGAAACTGCGGCGGAAATTCTTTCTGAAACGAAATTTTAACAGCTAGGAAAAGCCAGTAATACTGGGGCCTATTCTTTTTCAGTCGCATGTTCATAATTGGATAAATTCTAAATTCCCGCAAGTGGTTTTCTATCGTCATAGAAAACGACAATGGATTTTTAGTGAACATTTAGAAGCTTTTAATTAGTAGTCAACCATCAAAACAAGAAAGGCTCGTGAATAGAACAAGTAAAATGGCAGGGGAGAAGCACAGATGTCGGATAAAACCACAGAACGAACGTACGCCGGGTTGGTCAGCCCAAGCTCACACTATAAACCATCTAAATTTGCATGTGTTTTATACCATTTTAAGGTGGTGCAGACAAACCTGAGAGATTCATTTGACACCGACTTGGATTACTAAAGACAATGAGTCTAACCAGAAATGACTATAAAAATAGCCAAGGACTTTCGTATAAAATCACCCACTGTTTAGTCTTATCGACATTCGGCACTGAGTCTTTATGTTGAATTAAAAAATGGAGCGTTTCCTTGGATAAACTTCTAGTATACAAATAATGTTGTCAAAATTTTTAAAGCATCCCTGCTATAGTGGGAACCCGGCAGAGACATGTTTTTGTTCTCATGCGACATATCTGTCGAAGTAACCGTGCCTCAACTGAAACTGCATATACTGTTGGACCACCCGGGTATCACCGTCATCAAAACAACCTGACCACTGAGCCAAATTCTGAGATTTCAACACCTATCAGTCCCAAAATGAATATTATGTGAACAATAGACGGGTATACTGTCATGTATGCATGTAAACGAGACGGAGTCACATGTTCAACTGCTATATTAAGATCAGAACTACGGTAAAGTCGCGTGATTTTCGGACACTGAAAATTAATTCCAATCGAAAAAATTCATTCTTGGACGAATCTCGCGAAATATAATTTTGTGGTGTCCGAATTTGGCGGACCTCCAAATTTGGGTTTCCGCTAGTGTCCGAATTTCGTGGGTGTACATTATTTCGATGAGCTGTCGTAGTATCAACAATGTTGGCTCGGTCATTTGATAGCAGTATAATTGCAGGTAAATGAGACTCAAATGGTCTGAGCGATTAATTTTTGAAAATCTGGCTTTCCCAATAAGAAATGTGCGTCGTCGACGCACAAAGACCGTTCCCAACAAGTG
>NMRA01000375.1:136240-156672 GCA_002633005.1 Phoronis australis | reverse complement strand
ATAACTTGTAAAAAATGTTCTATCCAATACGTAGGACAAACTCAACATAATCTACAAACTCGGTTTCGTAATCATAGATTTAACATAATACATAAAAACATTTCTGATACTGTAGGTAATCATTTCAATTCCAAAAACCATAATATTCAAGATCTTTCTGTACAAATAATAGAAAAACTCCAACACCCCAGTACCCCTCACAGACTTAAAAGAGAACAATATTGGATAGACAAACTGAATACAATAGAACCTCATGGATTGAACATAAAAACTTAAAATATGTCATTGAATTTTTTACGCAAAAATGTATCATTTTCATTACACCATATCTTATATGTCAATTGTCATTTCGTGTTTGATTTTACTTTATTTCTGTTTTTGTTGATAAAGGAAGTTGTTACCTCCGAAAATTTCAAATTTCAGTTGATCCATTCTTGTTGTTTTATTTACCGATTTATATTTAAATACAGTGATGAAATGTGTGGGACTAAAAAAGTAAGCTGCTTAACAACAGAACAGTAGTGTCAACATCTTTTTGTCAAAAAAATCTACACTGGTCAACTATGCAGACGACAACACCCTCCCGACTCTGACAACAACTCACTCTCCGTAACTGAAAATCATCAACTGGTTCCGGCTGTCGATAGCACGCAAGGGACAAATCCTGACAAAAAAGCAATGCCTGTGCGCCTGAAACGCATAGACCACCCTCCGTTGGAAACTGCGGCGAAAATTCTTTCTGAAACGAAATTTTAACAGCTAGGAAAAGCCAGTAATACTGGGGCCTATTCTTTTTCAGTCGCTTGTTCATAATCGGATAAATTCTAAATTCCCGCAAGTGGTTTTTTATCGTCATAGAAAACGACAATGGATTTTTAGTGAACATTTAGCGGAAGCTTTTATTTAGTAGTCAACCATCAAAACAAGAAAGGCTCGTGAACAGAACAAGTAAAATGGCAGGGGAGAAGCACAGATGTCGGATAAAACCCCAGAACGAACGTACACCGGGTTGGTCAGTCCAAGCTCACACTATAAACCATTAAATTTGCATGTGTTTTATACCATTTTAAGGTGGTGCAGACAAACCTGACAGATTCATTTGACACCGACTTGGATTAAAAAAGACAATGAGTCTAACCAGAAATGACTATAAAAATAGCCAAGGACTTTCGTATAAATCACCCACTGTTTCTTATCGATATTCGGCAGTCTTTATGTTGAATTAAAAAATGGAGCGTTTCCTTGGATAAACTTCTAGTACACAAATAATGTTGTCAAAATTTTTAAAGCATCCCTGCTATAGTGGGAACCCGGCAGAGACATGTTTTTGTTGTCATGTGACATATCTGTCGAAGTAACCGTACCTCAACTGAAACTGCATATACTGTTGGACCACCCGGGTATCACCGTCATCAAAACAACCTGACCACTGAGCCAAATTCTGAGATTTCAACACTTATCAGTCCCAAAATGAATATTATGTGAACAATAGACGGGTATACAATAGAATGATGAGAGCTCTGCTCAGCGAAATGTATGCTTCTGTAAAAACCGCTAGCATTCATAGATATATACAACAGCAAATAACAACACCAGTAAATTAAGTATTACTGCTGTAAGTGACCACAGGGTATCACTGACATGATTGAAGATGGTGTGCCGGAAACGTTTACAAGTTATGCAATTTTCACTCTGGTCATTTTAGTGTCAAAGAATGGCCAAATAACTTAACCTGGCTAAACTTAAATTATTACCTAAACTATTAAGAATTACGTATTTATATAAACCATTAAGCAGAAAAGGCGATAACGTGACATGGATAAGTGTGATATCTGTAGGACTCTCGGAAAATGACTAAATTTGGCTAACTTCGGAACGACGGCAGAACGCATTTAAATGAAACTTTTAGGTTCCATAGATTCATTGTTCTCAATCCCAAAACGCTGTTAAGAATTGTCTTTAAAATGTTCCACTTTTGCATGATCAAGGACTATCAAAAACAGGATTTTTGTAAATTTTATGAAAAAATCAAATGTTGCATAAAACAGAAGATAATTATATACTTTGTCATTACTGTTTGCGGAGGCAGATATTTGACTACATACACTGACTAGTCGATAGGTCTAAGATAACCTTGAACTACAGGTAGGTTTAGAAAAATAAGCAGGCCTCTATATGATATTGGTCTATCACAAGACGTCACTGACCGAAGATTTACCCATAGGCCTACCGCGGCATTGGCTTAAAAAAACCGACAGCACTACATGGTCCAGTCACCGTGACTGGCAGTGGCAGTTGGTGCAGATGAATATTACGAGACCGATATGATGAGAGTCCAATTCGATTTATGGTTTTTTGACCAAATGAACATGGCGAAATGCAGTTTTAAACGTAGTCATAGAATGCTCGATTTTCAAGAGTGGTGGGCAAGCGAAATAACAGCCAGAGATGAATAACACTCCAGCATTTAGGAACAACAGTAAAACACAAATAAAAAATACCGGTTCGTAATGTGCCTATTTCAAAGATTTTTGGAATGTGAAGACCCACTCTGTGTTTCTGGTAAATCGGCGGAAGCAAAGAAACGAATACAGAAAGTGTCACGTTACGCCTGGTTCCCGGGCCTCACAAGCTGACGTCGCGGAAAGCTCATTCTCGTCATTGAGTCTGTGCAGGAGACTAAGGTCACGTTATTAGTATCAATTGAATAGTAGACATCAAAATGATTCTCAAAACCCAGGACCCCTGTAAGTAACTATTGCCACAATGTCTACCGAAGTGATGTCAGTCGGCAGAAGAACTATGTAAAATCTTACGCATTATCAATAACGTTTACCTACTCAGGGCTTGGAGTGACCAATGACAAAAGAGATGATAATTTTCCATGTAATGCATGGTTCCACTAATAAATGGGCTTGTGTGAAAGAAATATTTTTTGTGTTGTAAAATGTAAATGAAATGAACATTTTTGCACCAATAAATTCAAAGTAACGATATTAAGAGGAAACGAGAAATCAAATAAGAGGAAATCAAAGCCAAAAAAGAGGAAATCCTCTTAGAAGAGGAAAATTCCAAGCCCCACTATTGTACAACTTTTGCAGAAAAATCTCAGCAAAAGCCCTAAAATGGCATGTGGGGTTTATACAGGATACCATAACTGGGAGTCCATTTTTTCCAAAACATATGACCAAACACTCCTTGTTCCCTGCAGCACTGGCGGTTGGCCAATACTGGAGCGTTAGTTTTGTTTAGGTTGTGTCTGTGGTGGTCCATGGGGATCCCTAAATCCGCCAATTATTAGCCCCCAAGTTTGGATGAATTTCATACTAATGATAGACTAGTTTCTGCCACCAAGTGCACAGTTTCTATGACAATNCCTTCGGTGTATTTCCTATTTGTATTTTCATCAGAAATTTTCGTCATGCGGAACTCGGTGATTCTTTTCATAGCTAAAGCGCCAGACACAAGCTAAACGCAAGACAATCGAGTAACGGTCCTGACATCGTCAAGACAAGGTAAAAATTACAAACCCGTTATACCGATTCTCGGACTGAAGCCGTATACAGTAGTAATCATCCGTTGAACGCTTTAGTGACACGGGAGTTGCGTCGATCCCAAATTACCGTTTCTAAAAATTTTCCTTGTCCGAAAGTCGCGGGACAAAAATCCGACGTTTATGACATTGTCCGAAATTTGAGGATCGTTGAAAAACATTTTTTGACCATGTACGAATTTCGTGGACTATGAATAACTCATTTCGGAAATATTTATTCTTGGTCGAAAATGGCGGGCCGTCCGAAAATCACGCGACTTTACCGTAATGCATTACAGGAACAGTAACCGAGGTCAGGGGTCAACACAGGGTTACGACCTCCATATATGACATCCCCCTTTTAGGCAAACAAACTTAGCAAATACGAATGTCAAACTACTTAAGGTCACGTTACGCCTGTTTCCCGGGCCTCACAAGCTGACGTCACGGAAAGCTCATTCTCGTCATTGAGTCTGTGCAGGAGACTAAGGTCACGTTATTAGTATCAATTGAATAGTAGACATCAAAATGATTCTCAAAACCCAGGACCCCTGAAAGTAACTATTGCCACAATGTATACCGAAGTGATGTCAGTCGGCAGAAGAACTATGTAAAATCTTATGCATTAACAATTATAACGTTTACCTACTCAGGGCTTGGAGTGACCAATGACAAAAGAGATGATAATTTTCCATGTAATGCATGGTTCCACTAATAAATGGGCTTGTGTGAAAGAAATATTTTTTTGTGTTGTAAAATGTAAATGAAATGAACATTTTTGCACCAATAAATTCAAAGTAAAGATATAAAGAGGAAACAAGAAATCAAATAAGAGGAAATCAAAGCCAAAATAGAGGAATTCCTCTTAGAAGAGGAAAGTTCCAAGCCCCACAATTGTACAACTTTTGCAGAAAATTCTCAGCAAAAGCCCTAAAATGGCATGTGGGGTTTATACAGGATACCATAACTGGGAGTCCATTTTTTCCAAAACATATGACCAAACACTCCTTGTTCCGTGTAGCACTGGTGGTTGGCCAATACTGAGCGTTAGTTTGTTTAGGTTGTGTCTGTGGTGGGCCATGGGGATCCCTAAATCCGCCAATTATTAGCCCCCAAGTTTGGATGAATTTCATACTAATGATAGACTAGTTTCTGCCACCAAGTGCACAGTTTCTATGACAATGATGTCTGCAGATGCTGGAATAAAATAAACCAGACAAAATATTTAACATAATTATGCTTTCACTGTATTTGTAAATCAACATTACATTTTTGGACCAAAGACACCACATTTCTTTATTAGCTACCGCAGAAAAATTTGTTTCAACCATGAATGTAACATTTTTGACAAGGAGATTCAAAATAAAAACAAGAGCTTCATAACCAACCCCTCCAAAGGATATAAGCATGGCATTGTCAAATTCCACAAAATTGCAAACAAATCGCAGATGTTCCCACACCTGGGTACCATCGTTAACATTGGCTGGATGTAAAATATGACCTTGTGGTTCAAGTGGCTAAGTGTTCTGACTTCCTGGTCAAGCCTTTAATTAGTGATCATATATCTCCTTCAGAAACTTAAATACCTGGTAACGTAAGGTTTAACCAAGGTAGATAAAAGAACAGGGATAACGACACCTTTCGAGTCATCTTTCATGCTTGAATATTTAAATAGGTTCAACATTCATTGTGATCTCAGAGGTCACATACATGATAGACAAATCCTCTCAAATAACCCGTAACGCATTCTATTAATAAAGAACCTGGTAGATTCACACCACCTGACTTAGATTTAGTTGATGTGTGTCAGTGATGACTACAGCAAGTTGCTATAATCCAGCTATTTCACTTTTGGAGTTACCTGAAAACACCGTTTTAGCCAACAGGTGGCATGCATTGATGCACTTTTGATCCCATTAGAAGCCTTATGAATATGATATATGCATACAATGCATGGAAAAGTCTGGTGTCTGTTTTATAAAAAAATCAGGAATGAAAGGCAATTTAAAGAAATTGTTTTTTAATAAAATTTTAGTCGATCGCTTACTTTTCAAATTGTGATTGATGGGTAGCCTTTAAACTGTTCTTCGTCAAGGTTTATTCAACTCAAATTGAAAGCACTTCTGATTAAGGATCTGAGTTTGAAATGCCAGATGTAAGACGAGCTACGTACCGGAGTCACCAGTTATTAATCTCAACCAAAATCATCTATTGAACCCGAAGTGTTTTTTCATCTGGCAATTACCAGCCTCAGCATATGACGTCATAATTTTAAAATATAAAACAAAGTGTGCATTTTACCCTGAGTTTTTCATAATTGTCCGCCAGCATATAATTTTAGAACGTTTTCAGGGATTGCTCCCTATGTTCTACAAATCATTGAAATTGATTTAGCAACAGTCAGGGAAATGCAATTCCTAAAAAAAACTCAGCTGTGGAAGAATGTTAACATTGGCAAGTCCAGCAAAAGTAATGGAAAGCTTGAGATATGAGTGCTTACCAAGTGGAATACCAACTGAACACTAGTACAAAGTTAGTAACAATTGACATGACAACTGAATGACATTTTCTAGTCTTCTTCCATCCACTCATTTCCAAACAGAGCCACAACCGTATGGTGGACAATCCGTGGAAACCACCTTAAACCATATGACCACCTTTTAAGTTGGCTCGAGTACCAGTAGTTGCGCATAGTTACAATATACAGTATGTACAGATGCACCACTGTCCTTCGGAATAGAAGCTCAACAGTTTGTTATTACTTCATATCCATCAACATGACACCTGGCTTTTCCAGGTACGACTTCCACAGGTTGGAGAATCGTGTGATTGTAGCGCCATCTATCACGCGATGGTCAGCTGCCCAGCTAACTTGCATGATGTGTGCCTTAATTACATTATCATCTTCATCAAAGCGAGGAAGTGCCTGAAATGAAATTGAACAAATTTTTCTAGAATAAGCCGCAAAACAGAAAATACAGTTCAATATTAAAAAATACTGCCTTCGAATATGATTTGAGTTGATACCAAACACCATTTTTGATCCAAACCGACCCTGACAAATGTCATGATCCCTATTTAACAATATGCTAATTAGCAGTTGTCCAAGTTATGACTGTTTCCACAGATTTTGGGATGCCAGGGCTCGATTTTTTACCTCATATATTGTTTGTCAACCGATAAAAATCCCAGGTCGCCACACACACACACACACATTCGAGCATACACTCAAAATACTACAGAAAGTAAACAGTCAGAAGTTGGGGCTGTTTGGCAAATAATGGAACGTGTCATTTATGACTAGTAATGCTGATATAACAACGTCTGGGTGATCTGCCAAGATCGTCAGTTTTTCACTTCAGGCATGTCATTTGTTTCATCTTCAACTCTTGCTAACGGGGTTTGGCGACCTTAGTTCTCTTTTGGGGACCTGCGGGTTTTGCTAGGTCACGTTTGGCGTGTTAACGTTATACCAAGAATCGAGTCTCGGATGCACTTAGGAAAGCAGCCAATCACAACACAGTACTTGAAAGATTTTTCGTGTTATACATAGAGCTCTCAAACTATCTCCGTCACCTTATTTTATCTTATTTTTGAGAAACTGAATTCACAGCTATATGCATTGCGGTAAATGAAATATGGTAACAACGTGATTAAAAAAAATTTACCACAAATGTTTTAGTTAATTATAAGTCAATGCAAGTCATAACCAGTAAGTACACTTCCTGGGCTCTAAAAGTGGAATTAAAGAAGTGGTGATCAGGAGATGGGTCACCATGGTGACCTTTGATGTTGTTAAGTTACATAATTGTTGAGCCGTTGATATCGATTGAATGCATTGTCTGATGACGAGTGATAAAACAACTCTACAAGACGTTGATTAAAGTCTTCCTCAAACAAATTCTGGTAGATGTTTGAATTTTCTGAAGATTCTTGACGTGATGGAGACAAAAGTCAGAAAATAAGCCTAACCGTATATTTCTCAATTCATGACTTAAGTGTGGTCAGTGTGATGCTTCCAACATAATGCAGCAACTAAATTTAAACAAATAATGTTTCTATTCAATTAAGATTGCAAGTGTTTAACTGCAGCAAAACTGCAACTAAACAGGAAATGTGCAATAATCAATTTCAAAAAATAGTTGGAGTGCGTATAGAAACTTTTCATGCACAAACTCTCAACAGAGTACACCTTTGGCTAAAAGAACTCTAATCAGGGTATTTCTTTGCCACAAACACCCACTAATTCTTTCGAGTAACAATACATTAGAGTACACCACAGTTATAGTGTAACACACCAGATATCATAAGTCTGTATTATGGCACTAAGCGCACCTGAGAATTATGACCCACTTACCTGTATTTTTCCAATAGCACCAATGCCCACATTGGGAGGCATAATACAAGGGCGGGCATAAGTACCCCCAATCTGTTGGGGAGAAAATGGTCAACACTAGTACAGCCATTAATACAACACCAGGGATCCATTTCATGAAACACGATTTAAGACTTAAGACAGAAATTCAGTCTTATGCTCCCTCTTCCCAAAGGTTTAGTCAAGTAATTATGAGTGCACTACAGTCTAGAAATAAATTATAGAAACTATCTCAGTAACTAGCAGTCATGTGTACGTTCTCAGAGACTTTGTATTTTTGATTAAAGTGAGATGAAATAATTATTAAGAAAAAGTTATGTGGAGCAAATTTCTGACTTAGAAGTCTTAAGACACTTTTCATGACACAGACTCCAATATACGAAATATCAAAAATCATGATGTGACTTTACATGTCAGAATCTTTTTAAGTAGGCCTATACACAATTAGTTTAGTGTTCACAGTAAGCTTCCAGTATACCAGTGAATGCGAGGCTATACTAAGCTCACAAACAGTCCATGCGTCCACTCCCCAGACGTAATGTACTAAATGTACTGAACATGCCCCGTCATGTAGACAACAAAAACTCGATACCAAAATGGTCATAAAGAGCCGAAAATCACCGAGCCTGCGCTAGATGCATTAAACATCCCTCTGCCCTGTTAATAATACTCATTTGATACCTGGATATTCACAAATGTATGATTATATATTTTATGAAACCTTGCAATGTCAGAAGGGCCATTCGCACTGAACAGGGCTCAGGTACAATCTTATTAAAAATCAAACTTGATATTATTCTTGGCAATTTCTATTTTTCTTTTATAAAAACTTAAGATGAGTTATTCTATACTCTAGTAAATAATGGCTTATGTGTATAACTGTCTAATCCTAGTTTACACTTGATGACCCGAGCATAACTGCTTGAGTTTCAACTCAAAATTATGATTAGAAACTCAAGATCTCAGAATTTTGCTCGGTATGTAGATAGAATCTATGGGTCATCAAGTGCAAGTTTGAACGAGAAACTCATACGAATAAACCATGATGTACTTGGGAACAGAATAATACACACTTATCATGAGTTCACACAAAAGTAGAATGGAAAAATACTGGAAAATAATTCTGAGTTCGATTGCGAGTACAAAGAGTAGACCACAGATCCTGGTTACCATCCTTTTAAATTAATAATTATGTAAAACCTCATTGACAAGTCCATTTATTTAGCCAAATATCTACAAATCCATCAGATTATAACCCAGCACAAGTATACATTTTCTGTATACAAAGTAGAAAGCCTGAAGAATTCCATTTTTGACTTTTAATCAGTCTGCCATTAAATGGGTCACGTGACTATGTCTTTTTAGAAGCATTTAGCAAAAAATAAAGGTATTAGTAACATGAACAGGATGAGTTCCAAAAAGATTTAGTTTTCTAAAATATTGTTTTGTTTTCATCATATGCAACTTTTGAGTTTTTTCATTTAATTAAAAAAAATCACAGAAGCCCTCTTATTCTGACACAGCCCCTCATATAAATGCAGAACAACTTAAAAACATTTCCTAACAGCGTTTTGGAGAACAGTGCTCAAAAAATCATATTTGAAAGTTTCATATAAATGCCATCAGTCATTACTGTGATTTAAAAAAATTGCACAATTTTCTAGACTCCCATAAAAGCGTAACAAAAAATGGAAAATAAAAACACAAAATGAATATTGCCAACTCACAGAGCCAATATTAGATATACTGAACGTCCCCCCTGTCAGGTCTTCAGTGCCCAGTTTATCCACCCTCCCCAGTTCCACGAGTCTGTGTAACTCTTGAGCCACTTCAAAGACTGTTAACTGCTCCACATTCTTAATGTTGGGTACCAATAGTCCAGCAGCCGAGTCCAGAGCAAACCCAATGTTGTGAGAGGCCTGCAATGGAAAGACAGTCACCATATTTCTAAAAAAAGCACCCAAGGAACTGGAAACACAGCAAGAAGAAAACTGAGTATTTTGTACTACAGAAAAACATATTACATTCTTGGTATTAACTCGTTGGACATAACATTTTACTTCAAAGTTAAATACATTAATGGGAACAATGCGAGACCTAACTAAACCTAGTAACAATAATTATGAATTGTAATTGAATTATTTTTTGGAAACAGGTTACACAACCACCACTGACAAAATTTTGTTTGTGTGGCCTTCAAATAGGCTCATTGAGTATCAACAAACCCCATAGATAGGAAACAATTGAAAGCATTCTTTTCATGGCATTACCTAGAACAATACTTGATCAACATTAGTTTACCTTGTATATGACATTTTCACACTTGTCATCAAGTTGTGCGTTCAGTATAGGGTAATGATGCAGAGCCATGGAAACCGCCTAGAAACACAATATTCCAGTATTTCATAAAAATCATGATCACAAAACAGCGATTGAAAGGACTGGACAACCCACCCTGTTGATGTACCTGTTATTGAGATTTAACGAAACTTTATGAATAAACCCAAGAGCCATACGGCATAACGAGTCTTCCCAAGTCTTGAATGATCTGTGTATACTGAATGGAATCGTAGAGTAAAGGACATGGTCTCTGTATATTCTCAGTACACAAGATCTGTGAAGTTGTTTCAAAACAGCACATTCAGAATTGGCCTGTTTTACTGTATGTATGCCTGCTGACTATGATGTGTGTCACTAGAATTTGAATTGTGCAACTGCACTTCCTGAATTACTGCAAAAATTACTCAACTTGAATCAGCGATTTTACAAAAGGGATGCAGATGAACAGCTTTTCAAAGCTGAAATGCTTTCTTTTGTCACAGTGTTGCCAGGCATTAAAATAGAAGCAAGAATTTCCCATACCAATAGACTAATTGGAAGTACAGGATGTAAGAGGTGCCTCTGCTGTGAATTTCATAACAAAATATCAGACCTGAGAATCCACTGTCAATGATCTATGATTGAGTAAACGAACATTGTGNGTACCCTACCTTGAGAATAACAGGCATAAAGGAGAACCTGACCCCCCTGGCTTCAGCCGTCTCTTTCCACTCATTTCTCATGTGTACCAGTTCTGTCATATCCACCTCATCTAGAATACCCATGTGAGGGATTAGTGTTGACGCGGTCATTGTTTTCACCATCGCTTTGCGTACACCGCGGATTGGCTCCGTGCGGTCCTGCCCGATGGGAGTCACGACTCGCACTCTAGGGGGCACAACTGCAGATGGGGTCTGGGCAGGAGCACTTGGCTCGGGTACTTTGATCTCAGGAGGCATCACGGGTGGCGAGACATCTGAAAGAGAAGTGCAAGATGAGATCTTAGTTGGGGTAACACTTTAGTGTGGTAAGAGAAGGCTTACAGTCGACGTAAAAACATTCCCAAGAAACACAAACTCCATTAAAAGTTGGGAAAAATCTGATTAAAACGACTTTCAATAAGAATGTGATCAGAATACCCCAATCTTAAAAAGATTAACGCAATTAAGGTATTTTCTAAAACACATTTGACAGATTTTGGATTCAATAGAAAAAGTGGAAAGTAACAGCTATTTTTTGCAAGTTACGTACAATTTTTTGTGGAATTCTGAGACTGAGATAGCCTAGCATAAGCCTAAGATGATTTGAAATATGAAACGACTCATTAAAAACTGAAATATCTGTGCAAGACCAATGAAGAAAATTTAACCTCATTCATTTTGAGGTAGATATCAGATGAGAGGTGCCAAGTAAGAACTAAATTTCACAAAAAAAAAATAAATAGGAATATGGCACATCTGCATTCATCAGATTGTAACAGAGAGTACCTGGGGTCGTCACACCTGTGGCCTTTTGTACAAATGCCAGAATATCTTCCTTGAGTATACGTCCATCTTTACCTGATCCACTCACTTCACTGAGGTTAACCTAACATATGAATAGAGACTTGCATCAGTATGAGAGTTGATTTGGTGGAGGGGATGTGTTGACAGGGTTTAACTAACATAAGAGTAAGTAAGGACGTGTCATAATGCATTGAGGTTGTATCATCAGGAAGTAGATGTGATAACCAATACTGGGAGGGGGGGGAGGTGGTGCTAGTATCCAGCAAATTTCAGTAAATTTTGCCCATAAATGCGCATTAGCGTGCAGTTAATGAAAGCATTTATTGTTGCAATGCATTTATATCGCTCTAACATAAACATAAAATAATTACAATAGAACACAATGTAATTAACATAATTTACAATCATGAATAATCAACAACTACCACATTATCTTCAGAACGTAACTTGACAAAGTTAACAGACATTTTATAAATTGAGTTTTTAATGAACTGACATGGTATTTTGTTAATATTATCAACAGGTTTTTGTTTCAGTTTTCCCACTGAGTGTTTCCCAAAAAACATCTTTACTTTGTCCACATGGAAATTTACAAGATATGTCTGTTTTAACCATTCAGCAAACAGGAGCCAGAAATGGGAGACAGGACAACATTCACTGGATGATGAATATTTTCACTGTGCTCTCCACAAAAAGAGCATAAATCATATGTTTCTATTTTAATTTAATATGCAAATAATTAGTTGGCTGGCAGTATTCAGTGAATTACACAGTATTGGAACCAATGTTCTTTTGTGTCTTTCGAACAGTTGAAAGTCATTTTATTCAATGTTCTCCACCATGTATCAGGGTAACTAAAATTAGCAATTATTCTAAACCTTGTTTATTTGAAGAATTTTTTATAAAAAGAGACCTTATTAAGCAGACTCAAACATCTCTCGATTGAAGGTGTGTCTTTGCCTTTGACCCTTCCTGTTGCTAGGTAGCTATCCCTAGGTATACCTAAATTTAAAACCAATTAATTTTTCTAATTGTCACACAACTTACTTGATACTCTCTAGCTATTCTTCGAACTGCAGGTGTAGCCAACACTTTCAGTCCCTTCACTGTCTGTGTGGTTTGTTGTTCCTCTATGTCTGTTGTCATGTCATGAGGTAATTCATCTACTTGACCTTCTGTCCTTGATGCTGCAATTAACCAATCACAAGTGAGAACAAAGAACAGTCCGGGACAACCAACCGATTGTAAAAGAGAACAAAGTGTGGTCCAGGCCAATACACAAATTGTGTCAAAGGCAATCAACAAATCACAAGCAATAACACAAACAACCCAAGGCAATCAACAAATCACAGATGAGAACAGAAAACAATCAATTGAAATCAACAAATCCCAAAAGAGAACAGTCAAGGACAATCAACTAATCATCAGTTAGGAATAAAAGAATTGTAAAGAAGGCAGCACATTTCCCAGCTCACTTGCTGGATGACACAGCAGACTTCTCTCTGCATCTGATTTATTTTAAATTTATTTAGTTACTGCTTATTGATAAGAGCAAACTATCATATGATACTGAAAGAGTAATTGTTACAGTCAAAGATTCGACAGACTCCCCAATATTGAGTGTCAGAGATTGGTTATTTTTAGGTTAAACTTGCATGCTATGAATTGTGCATCTCATACCATTGTGAGCACCTGCTTCTCATCCTAGACCCAGCTCAAGTAATATATGGCTAACATAAATGAGAAAATGGTTATGATCTAACGTTTATTTTATACAAAACACATCTGCAGACTCTGTTGATATTAAGAGAAAGGTAAGGGTAGATTCTTTGGGATTGAATCTGAGTTGCATAATACACAGTTGATACGATAGTGTGAGTAATTGGATCATTATTTTACCTAACTTTGATCATCACTCAACATGTAAACTTGAATGCTAACTGTATTTTCTCTTCAATTTTGAACAAAAATTATTATCAATGAACAATTTTCTATTTTTTGCTGATTTTATTCATGCTAAACAAATCACTGGAGTCTTGTTTTATCACTGCTGTAGACTCGTAGCGTACAAAACATAATAAAGTAAACACGCCTTGTTGACAAAATAAAGTTTCACTTGTCCAACATATTGAAGTGCACTAACCATATGAATCTGACGAGACAGAAACATGGCTTGAAGTGGGACTTGCAGGCTAATTCCTTTATATCTCTGTGGTTGCTGGGCCACATTAATTACAAACATATCATTAGCAACAATATGAATATGAAGCAGATTGAAAATTGCCAAATGTTCTTCAGAACGAGATTTGCGGCAAAAATGATCCGCTGTAAATTACTGACAAGTGTCCAGTAAGTACCGTGACGTGGTACTAGGAAATAACACAGCATGATGTGGGCTATGGGAGCCCACGAGGTACGTCATTAGTGCAAAGGTCACCAGTTTGTACAATTTTTTTGTTTTCACATTTACAAGTTGTCATTGAATACAACTGCACTTTGTTTAGCGTTGATTATGTTAAAATAGCATTGCCATTTAGTTCCTGCAATGCATTAAATATAGTTAGGAGCATGCAAATACATCTTTAAAGTGTTCACCATTAGACAAACAAAGGTGTAAACTAAGAACCTGAGCGAGTATGCATACAACAAGTCAAAAGACAAATACTACCTCGTGTTTAACCACCTTTGTATACAAGATGGCTGCCATATAATTTTCAATACAACATTTACAGTTCAAGACAAAAGTAATTAGACCACCTCCCATCATGACTTCTAATTCAGAATCTTTTTATAACAGTAAAGTGACTTTTAATAACTATTGGGGAAGCAAAAATCTAATAACAGAATGACTTGGCCACCTTACTAATTTTCCATTCAATTCCTCACCATTGTCTGTCATAAGGACATGCTACTCTGACGTTGAATTTGTCTTCTGCCAGGCTGCCATAATAGAGAATTCTGGGTAATTTTGTCTGAATACTTTTACACTGCATGTAGTGTAACTCTCTGCCCACATTGAGAGAGACTGCACACAGACTTACGTGATACTCCTTCACTCAGTTCAATGTCAACCAGAGGTTGACCTACAAGGGCGATGTCATCAATATCGTAATAAAGCTTCTTAATGACGCCGTCGTAACGACTTGTAATGGTGACAGATGCCTTGTCACTCTTCACTTCACAAATGCTGTCAAATTGAGCGACAACATCGCCTTCCTTTACAAACCTGAAGAAAAAAGTGAAATGATTTGTATAATTACATAGAATGTCCACCTCACTTATTGCACTGACCTATTAGTCGTTTTACATTCTTGAACAGTTGGTGGACAGAACAATTTACCAAAAGACGGGTTCTCACTAGTAGGCTTTTTGAGCGTGCTCAAATTTTGAACCCCACACTCAAATTTGATGACCACACTCATATTTTGAGTCCCCATGCCATATTTTGTATTCATTTGCCCTATACAATGTGGTTACACGGATTCAAAATGGTTTCAACCCATAAAATATTGAGACAAAAGCTTTTTTGGGTTTTTTAACCTTGATACAAGTGAGCCAAACTCGTCCCCTCAAACTCCAATCTTGCTACTGCAATAAACGAAAAAAGGTTGAGGTGAACACAGATTTCCAACAAACTAACCAAGACTTTTCTAGCAGTGGAATGTATAGAAACTAATTTTCACCACACCCGCAACCTTACCACGCACTGCAAAAACTCTTACCACGCACAAAATAAGCTTACAACAAAACCAGACGTCCAACCACACTCTGGCTCACATACCACGGACAATAGCACAGCTCAGTGTCTATAGTTGTGTGTTGTTTTTGGTGACTCCACCAAACCTTGTAAGCGTCTGAATGACGTTGGAGTAAAGTGGTAACTTTCTGTATGTGGAACAAGTTTTTGCAGTGTGTGGTAAGAGTGGTTCCCATCTCCTGAATGTGGCAACCATGTAAAGTTGGTTAAAAGCCTAATGCGAGGAAAATTAATTAAAGAGAATCATCAGACACAAATCAAATGTCTGGTCGAACAAAACAATACTACCAGGCAAGGGTATGAAAGAGGTTGGGAATATTTTAAACGATATTAATATTGTGTTTTTGTACAGAACCAGTGCATCATGCACAAACACTTATGCCTCACTGGACAAGTATCAGCATTTAAAAACTGTACTTTTATACCTTTTTCAAAGAAATTGATGTGGGCGTGTACTTTTTTCTTTAATTAATGATGAACTTGCATAATTTCAAAATGAATTGGGTACGGAGAAGAGCCAAGTAATATTTGGCTGAACTGTTTTAAGGTACACTAAGAAATTTAGTGTTGGAAAATTCATTGATTACCAATCTTTGACTTCCACTTCCCGGATACCTTCACCAATATCTGACAACTTGAACTGGACTACTTCACCATAACATGCTGAAATGAAAATTGGATCAATTTATTAAAGAAAACATGATACAGAGGGGTAAATCAATGGGTATAAGATCAGAGCTCTCTAAATAAAGTACAGTTAATTTAACACCGTGTGTATTAGGCAGACAACAATATATTGCAACGGTAGGTGTACTGCAAGAGATTGTATCAAACTCAACCTAAGCAGTTCATTATCACATTGAAAATCCCCATGTTATGAAGAACTACCCCGTGAAAGATATTATAGTTGCTGGATACAAAGCATTCAGCCCGGGTTTTAAACACAAAGTGAGTGTGTTATCTTACCTGACGCTGTGTGGAATCTATGAGCGCTTATTCTGGAAGCGTTTGTCAATTGTGCACACTTGACCAAATACCCCAACGACCGCTTCGAAGGACACGCACATCTTACCTGAAAAGCGATGAATTTCAAGTCAAATAAACAATGGTTTATTGAAAGCCTAGCTGTTTTATGTAAACTTATTGAGTTTTGTGTTTGCTAAGGATGGCTGAATTGAAGCACCCGTGGAATTCCTTGTCCCGAGTGCCATACCTTGTAGTATTACATATAATGTATTGGGGACGATCAGAAGCTGAGGACGCTTGTGAGTCAAATAGTAAACACTAAACAACAGACAGTGTCAGAGCCAGAGGTTAATCATCTCGAACTGATTAACAAAAGGAACGCTTTCACAACACATAATAGGACAGTAACTACAAAATTTTTATCAAAAGTAACATTCGGTACCATTGCACCATGTAACATTAGATTGCATTCTACTACCTTGGTGACAGCCCGCAGCAGTCGGCTCCTCAGCACAAACTTGGCCAACATTGCCATATCTTCGCATCACAGGTACCCGTGACCTTGACCCGAAGTGCTACATGAATAACTAAAACAGTAACTACCAATTGTATTGATTTTTAATAAATACGCAAAAAGTTTGCATAATAAAGATTTTAATTGAGTAATTTTTAAAAATAAAACAACAATTCTCAAAAGTTTTTGAAAATTGATTATATAAATAAACAAAGACAAGAATTTAAAACTCTAATTGTGTTGTTTATGTAAACTCCCACAACACGACCAGCAGTGTGCAGGTGATCGTAATAATTCGCAGCTCTGTATCTCGTTTATGGACGTTGCTACGCCCAATAACCGTCACAAACCAGTATTCTACAAAAGCCCAAATTAACATGGCCACAAATGCTGTGCATATTGATGGCAGTCAACTTGAAGGTGTATGTATTCATTTAATCAGTGACCCTAATCATTGATAACAGATTAATGCTGGTAATTGATTTAACTTAATTCAAGAGTAAAGAATCAAAGTACATCAATGTTTATTGACAATGACAGGTACTAAGTCTGACTCTGAGTCAGAACTTGTTGGACTTTCTGATGACTTTCGGTATATTTCACTGAAACGTTGCCACCTCACAGCTACAACTATCAGTAAGTAACTGCAGTGACAAGGATTTCTAACCGGTAACCCTACGCTAAACAAGTAGGCAGTTGGTGGTTGTTGTATACTAGCCAATTGGTCTTCTCTGGGGCAGCATTGATGTCCCTCATGGCCATGGGTAACTTGCCAACTGGTCATCATGGGTGGCGATAATTTTTTGATGAAAAGAAACTAAAAAACCAGAAAGCCCATTAAGTTCAGACTTGCCTATCAATAAACTTTTATCCTGTTTATTGTTATTTGAGCCTTTACCCTTACAATTAAATAGTCATCCCTATTACCAATGCAGTTTACTTGGCCACATGCAGGTAAAGTTGTCTGTTGACAGCCATGTTTTCTTGTGACTGCAAGGTCCCGACTTTCTTGGTCAGCTGACCTATAATTGACAGTCTGTGTTTATATCCAATATCCAATCTATTCAAGGCCCTTTATTGCTATCCTGAGAGGAAATGTGTCTATGGATTTTTTGATTGAGGGGAAAATTTCTCCCTCCCCCGTGGTGACTATTTTAAAGTATGGCTTTGCAGATTAAATGATTCTAACCATGATGAGAAGTTTTTAGTCATTGGAGGGGAATTTATGGGCCTGACGAGGGCTATTTCGCATAATTTTTATGTATTTTTCATAAGGCCGGAAATATCCAATACTTCTAGTAACACCTTTTCATTCTTCAGTCAATAGCTGCCTTACCCTTTATCGCAGCGTAGCCATTATCTTCTGTATGAATGTCTTGGTTTAAACTGCATCTAATGTAACTGCCATCTTCAGTCTTTCGTCTATTTTTATGCAGGGAGGTCAGATTCTGAGGAATGCAGCCGCCTTTAGCTGTCTCTTATGTAAGCCTATTCAAGTTGACAACATCAGAGCTGGCAGAGACAAACCAGGGTTGAGGTACTGTTTATATTAGTTACTTTAAGTTGTGACCAATAAGTGGCATATTATAATGGATAGTGCTTACTTTGATTTCAAGATATGGAACCTGTAAAATGTAACATTTTGTGAAAATGACTCGCATGCTAATCATGTTTTATTCAAATGTGTGTTTTATTTGAATATATTGCTTTATTACTAAGGTTGTGTAAGACCCTCGAAAAATGGTCAATTTTGGCAAACTTTGGCACATCGTATCTCAGAATCACAAATGGTTGATCGGATTCACCTTTTTAGACATCATATACTTTATGCACTATTCTGAAAAAGGCTGTTTGGAATTGTTTTTAAAATTTTCCATTTGTCTATAAGGGTCTATCAAAAAATAGGACTTTCGTGACTATTGTGAAAAAATTCAAAAGTAGTGTAAAACAAAAATATGATAAACTGGGAAACTGTAGTAGCGTTTTTGACATTCCATTTTGGACATTTATGTCAAACGGAATTTTGTCATCTTATTCATACCATCCTTTTGTTACGATGTACACCTGTACCTTTCTTTTTGCTAAATTTTACTCATTAACGGACATAGTCACGTGATCCAACTCAGAGCAGCTTGGTATAAAGTCAAAATCGCATACTACAGACTAAATACACCGACAAGTCGATGAGCTCTTACATTTACCTGAATGAAATTGCTGAGATTCACTTTTGTGTACATAGTTTGGAAACTAAGCCTTTCATGCACTGCACTATTTGTTTTACCATTATGGTACTTATGCTCAGCTTGAAAACCACTGATTGTTTTAGTTCCACTTTTTCAAGCACCCTGGACGTTATCCGGACTAGTTCAATTTAAAAGTTACGTGATTCATTTAGAATATGGTTTGTGTTGAATACTTTGAGTGATGGAGATTAACAATGAACATGGCACAGCAGAACAACATTGGATGAAAAAAGGGTGGTCCGAATTAACCTTGATGGAACAATGTTGCAACCAAGTTGAACCAGGATTGGTGAAATTGAAGTAATATGGCCGTAGGCTTGACAAAGGTAGCAAGTCTCTGTTTTGAATTCAAAACTACAACTTGGCAAGCCTGTTTTCAGACCACAACATTTGAAAGGACTTGAAGTGATACGGGACATCAGTGGTGGAACATTGCAGGGCGGTCACGTTAACTCCACTAAAGTACAGCTGACCCCCGTCCATGTGAGAGGCGGAGAGTATGCTGCCGACACTCAAACAGCAGGGTGTGTATCTGTCACTCCAAAAATTTGAATAATTATGTTCTTAAAGCCTAACTTCAATTATGGGATTTTGTTATTTTAGATGTATTAGGCTGATCAGGTAGTCCTAGCAAAGCCTTAGTTAAATAAGAAAACGCGAATTCAGTCACGGAAATGTAAGCCTGTTAAGTGATAGGCGAAGCTTTCTTTTCATGCCACGTTGCGTCACCGCGAGATCTCAGCACAAACAAACAAACAAACAACAAAAGGCCCATAATAGTTGTATTGAATAGCGGTCTGAATCAGGGCTTGGAATTTTCCGCGGAAACGCGGATTTCCGCTTTTTATGCGCCCACATATTTATATGTGGATGCATTATGCCGTCATCTCTGTCCGTCCGTCCGTCCGTCCGGGCGGCGTCTGGCGTCCGGCGTCCGGCGTCCGCTGCTCTATCTCCAAAACCCTTTGACATACGTTCATGAAATTTAGCACATATGTTCCATTCATAAATGGGACGGCATGTGCGAACTTTCGGACGGATCCGACTACCGGTGTGCCCCCTAGTGGCAATTTTAGTTTTTTACGCTTACCTTTGTATCTTCAAAAGTCCTTAACGGATTTTCATGAAATTTGGTATGTAGGCACTTATTAGTGAGATGACGCTATCCTGCCGTTTTCAGATGGATTCGACATAGTTTGCGCCACCTAGTGGCCATTTTTA
>NMRA01000375.1:105853-135160 GCA_002633005.1 Phoronis australis | reverse complement strand
TCTTTGGCGAATTCGGTAATTTACAAAAGTGGCCGAAAATGTTAGCCAATGAAACGCGTCAAAGATCGATTCTGCATATCCCATGTTCACGCAACTTGCTTACAAGTCATCGGGAGGGCTGTTCTCGGTTAGTGTTCTTTTGAACTTGGATTTGTCAACAACCAAATAACAGTCGGATTAACAAGCGCTGCTTTGTATTTGTCAGGTATCTGTTGAGACGTGTAAAAACTCAGCTCGCATTCGTTGGAAATTCCAAGTCGCATTTTGCGACTTGATACGAGCTGACAAAAATCTCAGCTCGCATTTCAAAATTTCAGGTCGCAAATGCGACCTGCAGCTCGTTATGTCGAGCCCTGGGTGTATAGGATATGCTTGTATTATGAAGATTACTCACATTTTGCCCCTAGCCTATTGAGGAGACAATGTTCTAGCCTTTCCATTTTGCTAAGTACAACATACATATATGCCCTCTACTGGCCACTTTATGGTACCAATAAACAACCCTAGAAGGATACCGTTTGCGGTGCAATTGTGGGCGCATTTCAACGCTCTGCGTTGCTCTTGTTTTATAATATTTCCGCGTAAAAAATGAGATTTGATATAAAATTTCTGTGGCAAATTCCTTTCTTACCGCGGCGTTGCAGACGACGTTCACCTCAAAAGCGGAAGTTGCTCTTTATGTTTCGGAGGAACGTAAATTGTCAACATTGCCGGGGCATCTGGGACAGCGTGGTGGGATTTTCAATGGCGTCTCGTGTTACTGTTAAGCGCGGCGACAAATACTAGCGCTCTGCAGCCAAAAATGTGTGGGTTGGGAGTGGACGGGCGAGCTAAAAGGACGCACACGCATGGTACTGATGGTGGTAACGTTTTTTTTTTTTTTTTTTTTATTTTTAGTCCTCTTGATTTCTGTCGGGGAAAGGTTCACACATTGACTGAAATGCTGGTTATCGGGCATGATTTGGGCCGTAAAAGTTTCAAAGTTTCCGCGTTTTTTGTCATTGGTCATTCCAAGCCCTGCTGAATAGAACACCATTGCGTGTTGGTGTTATTCATAGCTGTTTGAATTAAAAGGTGATTCTCGTGGTGATGTAGACAAAAGCAAGCCAATACGCCTAACAGTTCGTTACATTTGGCAATTTATGGAACTAGTGGACTCAGATCGATGCTCTTAACATACTGAAGGAACTATATTTACTGGACCGTTTAAGATTGACTTTAAAGTTCAGTGCATGGCGTAGGAAAATTCTTTTTAAAGAAAAGATAATTTGATTCCCTGAGGTTAACAATACGAACGCAAAATTAATGTTAAAGAAGATCACATTGTCTGGCAGGAGTTATTATGTAAATTCTGAAATTTTTCAATGTTCTGTGAAGTGGCTCTGTATGTTGCAATTTGTCATAAATATTTAATGAATACGGTAATTCTTCACCCGTTTAGCACACAATATGGCATTGTGCACAGTGAACATTCATTTTGTCAAACTTCTCGACAAATGTAAAGATTAATTTGTAAAATTTAATCTTAAATGTTTGCTTAATTTTTACTGAGACTTTTGTGTAGACGACACAAAGCAGCATTTGGTAAAATTTCCATACTTTGCAGCAAGGCAATAAGCCTTTGGAAATTTCAATAAATTGAAAAGTGACAATGCTCACAATTATTATTTTTGACCAAATTTAGTGGAGCATTACCGTACTTTGAATATTGAATTTTTCATTTAACTTTGTGTCACTTTTTTTTCAAATATTTATTTATATTCATCATAGTTACTTACATACACTTACTCAGAGGAGGACGGCGCACACAAACACACACACAAACATGTATGTGTGAACTTTTCCAATACCTTTATTGATAATGTATGTCAACAGATGTAGTTGTTAACCAAAATGACCAGCCAGGGTTCCCATCGTTCAATGTATTTTGCTTACTTACTATTTTTCAGAAGTATATATTTCTGAATATCCAGATCATACTCTGTATGATTGCTAAAAATACTTATCATTAAAGGACACTTTCTGAGTCTACAGATTCAAAGTAAATAAATTTTTTATTCTGTTACTTTCTGCATGCGCACATCCAGGGGGGCAAGTGGGCAAAAAGGCCCGCCTCAGAGAAAAACTCCGTAAAGAAAGTAGGAAACGAGACAAAAGTCCACTAAAAAAGCAGGAACAACCAAAATTTGGTGTATACACAATTCATAGCTCTGAAATTTCCCTGTGAATCAGTTAGTAAAAAGTCCACATTTTCAAGAATTAGAGCCCCCGATTTTTTAGGCTAGGTACGTACATGTTCTGTCATGTTGTGTGACTGTACTTTGTGGACGTTCTGTTGCAGAAGCGTGTGTCTGTTGCTTCAGGCTGCTCTGCCCTGTTTGTTGTTTGCTGATGGTAAATGTCAGCTACAACTGAAGGGTGGTACGAATGCTGCTATGGCGCCACCATTTGACTACTTTTCTATGGTAAGTAATTTTACAGTCTGTGTTTTATTGACTTTTAATGAGGTTGAATGTGTGCGTGTGTGTGCGCGCACATGCGTGTGTGTGTGTCCCTTGTATTCTATTTCATTGTGTTGTGTTGTATAGTCTGTGATTCTTGAAATTGCATTGGTAGAGGTACTCAGTGCTTTCTTTTTGTAGGTCTTTGGCCCTATGGTTAGCAGGTTTGGAGTAAAGTTTGACTGCCACCTTGTACGTAGGTATGGTCTCACCTCCTGACTGCTCAGTGTCCCTAGTAAAACTGATGAGTTGAGAACGGGGACAGAGGGACTTGGGTAGGATGGGAGTTCATAGGAAATGTAGACATAAGGTTATAAGGATGACTAATGGGAAGGATATGAAGGGAGATTGTGATGGAGGGAGAGAGTGAGATGGAAGGGGGGACAAATGGTAAAGGGCGAAGAAACAACAAGGGTGGGAAGAAGTGAGAGTGATAGAAAGGGGGAGATAGGGAGGAATAAGGAGTGAGGGGAAGACGTGAGGGCGATGGAGGGGGAGTGAGACTTAGGACTTCATTTTGTTATTGTTCATTTGCTTGTTCATTCTCTCGAGACCAGTTTCATATATTTTCAGAACCTGGGGTCTAATCTTTAGACACTTTGAACTCGATAATGTCATTTTCCATTCTACTTTAAGTATGAACTCGAAGTCCAGAATCTATTTTTGTGTGCGCAAGTATTTGTTGTTTACACAACTGAGTGTTGTAACTTTCTTAACTTCATAACCCCTAAATTTGAGTGCCAGCTCAAGTAAAAACTTGAAAAATGTGAGATTTTGAGTTCAGATTCAGTTTTAATGCTGGGGTTATCAAGTGCAAACTAAGATTCGACGTTTGTGCACATAAACCATAATGTACTTGTGCACAGAATACAAGAAACTTATAATAAATATCTTGTGCTCACACAAACATAGAGGAGAAAGTGTCAAAAATTATTTGAGTACAAAGATTATATCCTGGGCTGGGACATGTACTTTGACATGATGTAAACACTATCTTGCATTCTTATATTAAAAGTGACTATTAAATGTATGATTTTGTTTTGATTCATAGTCATAAAGAACCAGCCAGTCATTTGATTTTTTTGGTTAGTTTAGCCTGTCACAACAAACACAATGTATGCATTTTGATTTCAGAGGATTTTTCCCAAAAGGTGGCGGTGAAGTTATGATCAATACTTGTCCAGTTGACCATTTGACAAGTGTGGAGTTGCTGGAGCGCGGCGAGATCACGAAAATCTCTGGACTGTCTTATGTGGCTGGTGTTTTACCTGTCAAGGTGAGATGCTCAAAATGTATATCTCATTTTTGCCTGTTGTGCAAGATGGTCCTGTGTTTTTTTTGTTTTCTTTGTGAAATACTAATTCCAGAATATGCAGTGTACAAAATTGTTTTTTAATGTTTTTAAGGCTTTGTCCACATAATGCATGATTCATAGTCGCAACTTTTTCTCAGGTTCACGCAACCATTATATAATGAAATAGGTCAGTTGTGAGCTAGTATAGTTACTTATTGTGGTACAATGTGTACAGGTACTGTATACACAACAGCAGACGACAACTGCAATTTGGTGGTACTCCTAACGTCTGCAACAACCTGAAAAAAGGCTGAGACTGTGACACTTATTTGGATCTCGCTTTACAAAATTCAATGTATCAGGACTCATTAAATTTTTCAGATGCTGTTAAACATTACATTTGCAATGAAATTGATTGAAATCACAGCCCTTATTTGTAGTCAGTGTTCATGAGCAAATATCTTATTAAAGCTCACAAATCACTTGAAGGAAGTGAGTTCATTTGAATTTGACTTGTGCGAGTGCCGCCCTTTCAAATGTCTTAAAAAGAATTTTCTAGTTGTACATTTCTGTCCACTAATGCAACTGCAGCTCCCTCTACTGGTTGTGAACAGGTTGCCCACAAAATGGCCGCGTCTGCTACAGACGTACTACGTAGAAAGTACAAAGATATTCCAGTGAATATACAAGTTGTGAAAGAAAGGGACGACAGAGCTTTTGGCACAGGAACTGGGATCATGTAAGCAAATTCTACAGGCAATGTGTAAAAGGTGACTTTGCATGCTCTTGTCTATGTTAGGTTATACTTGGAACTAAATACCGTTTCTGTTTTAACCTATTCTAGGCTAAACAACCTGCAGTCTGTTGTATTCATAGTTACGGTAAAATCTCACCAATTTGTAACAGAGTATGGCGGACAAGTGAAATCTGTTTTCTCATTTTTCCATAAACCTGTTTTTAAAAGCAATTAGCAACTTTCCACTTCATGGTAATGTGATGTATTTCTCACTTGTTTGGTGAAGTAAGCTCAAAGATAAGTGATTAGGCTGTAATTTTCACTATAAACAACAAAAGCTGCAATGGTGTATTAATCTGATGTCGGGAACAACCATTCCATTGTATGTGCTATGAAAGATGTAGTTGAAATGCAATGGGAGACTCGCTAAGCAATGCCGGCTGATCACATGAAATAAATGATCCCTGTTGCATCCTGCCTGTATATAACTAGAATGAATTTCCAGTAGGCAGCAGTTTGAAAGATTTTGGACTTCATGAGAAGATATTTTATTTAGGACATACTAAAGGCATTTTGCATGGAAGGAAAGATTCCTTTCTGTCAATCATAGGACAAAGAACTAAGTCCCACATATAAATCATCAGGCACCTTTTTTTGTGAAATTGTCTCAATCATTTCTTTTGCCTCTCCATTTGTACTGTTCAGCTGGGTAAAAACAAAAATCAAATTAGGAATTTTACATTTCATAAAACCGTTTTCATCATTTTCCTAACCATGATAGGAATCAATTTCCATTACCAACAAGAACATCAAAACCATCCGTGACTCAAGAAAACATTTTCACCCAAGTATAGTGAGGGTTAGCTAACCCTAAATTTGCAACCTTAAAAATGACGTACGTCCGTATTGCATGTGGCTTTAATTTCTAGCTCATGCGGCAACAATTCAATATTGGACGAGCATGTGCTAGAATGTTTTTAAAGTCGAGTTTGCTTCGATTAACAATGTGACATTGACTGTTAACTAGCAGGAAAATACCCCCTTAACCCTCAGGAGCATCGTTTCCTTTACCACTAGATGGAATTAAAATACCATGTAATTAGTGAGTGTAGTATTCCATCGAATATCACGTGGACATTATTTAGTGTTTCATGATTGATCATTGCATTGTCTTGTAGCATTGTTGCTGAAACAGGTACAGGGTGTTTACTGGCTGGTTCGGCACTGGGCTCAAGAGGTTAGTATACACTTAGTACAACACCTCACACGTACCAGTGATCTACTGTACAGGTCATTAATAATCACACAAAACCACTCAAAATTCCCATCGTGGTGGCGGAGGGCAAGCAGAATTCACCATCAGAGTAGCTACCAATGACTCGTTGTGACAGCAGTTTGTACTTTTGGTGTGTGCTATAATTATGTCAGGTCAAAAGGTCAGTTTGTATTAACCAGGCTTGGCACAGGAACCACTGACACAACTGGCGCAACAAGTCAGTGTGCTTTGGCAGTGTCTGGAGTAGGACCTCAGGGGTATCACTAACTCACTAGACTCAGGAGATCAGTATGCCTTGGCTGTGGTCAGTATAGTACATCAGAGGTACCACTGACTTGCTTGGCTCAAGTAGACATACGCCAGTAAAATGAGAGTAAATGTGTGAACTCAAAATACTTGTGTTTATTTATCGCAAATGGCGAAACCGGAAGGGCTAACAAAAATAGTCAAACGAATAACTCGCGTAAAATAATAAACCGGAAACCAATAGTGGCGATAATGGATTAGTTTTGTTTTGTGGTGAAGCTGCTATAAACACAACTTTTTCCGAAAAGACTTGCCTTTTGTTTCAATTCACTTAAAGTTGGATAACTCAACTTGTTTCTTGTTATGAATTATAGTCCATTATGACTTCAACAGAATCATTGAGAGAAAGGGCTCAAGCAGTTAGCAAATTTTGTTGTACAAAGTTTTGGAGTTTATATTCTTTGCTCTCAAGTTCTGCAGTTTGAGTTGTACTTAGTTCAGTACATTTGAGTTAGCAGTTGGTGTTGTACCATGCTCAAACAGCCTGTGTTGGTGGAGCTTAGTTTTGTATATTTAGATCACATACTGAATTTACACAGATAGTCAATAGGTTGCGCCGTGTGGTGTTAAGTTTACTTTAATTTTCTTTATGCACACCACAGTAGGCGGTGAATGGTTCAGTACTCATTGTTATCTACAGGTGTGCCTACTCATTGTTATCTACAGGTGTGCCAGCTGAAGATGTTGGATGCGGTGCTGCTCAAATGTTAATGAAAAACCTTGATGCAGGAGGATGCGTAGACCAGTATCTACAAGACCAGGTATACCCTGTATTTGTACTTGAGGATCGAAACTCATACATTGTGCCCGAAAACACCATTTATTATTCATACCAAGGCATGTTTTACCACAATGTCAGCAGCCTTAAACTTTCCCTAATAAGACAATATTAAAATTTCTAAAAATGAGGATTTTTAAGAAACTTAAAATTTATTAAATTTGATAGTGTCATTGTGGTGCCCATTTTTTGTCTGATGCCTGTAGTGAGTATTTTTTCTGCACTTCTTTATGGTTCTAAAAGTAACAATCAATTCTGATCTTGGACAGATCAAGATATTGTTAAACAATGAATATGGAAACCACGTTGAAATGGTCATAAAAATTTGGTGCTCATATGTACCTTGGATGCGAATTTGATGCTTGCCAAGAACATTTACTTTGTGAATTAGGCTGCTCACTGGACTCAAATTTATCTCCCCTACTGTTTGCTGCGACGAACTGATTTGCTTCTTTTGGGAGAATCAGTAATTCGGCAGCTTTCCCTAGACCAAGTTTTGTGTGAGAAAAGTCAAAACTCGCAAAAGCCCGTGATTGAAAAAAGCGAGTGTTTCTCGAGTTTACTCGCGGAGCTTAATAACCTAACCTAGCAAAATGGTGGCCACTGACGTGATTGGTTGGCAAGGTTGGAGTGTTGACTTGTGGGATTGAATTCTCTGCTTCCGTCCATAAAGGAAGATTTTTTCCACAAGTGCCAGCTAATGTTTTACTATCTATGGCACATATTCCAATGCTGATCAAGAATGAAGTCCATAAATGTGGAAGGGGACCAGTCACCATTATTATTCCCTGAGTATAGTTGCTGTCTTGTACGTCTCACAGTTGAGCCAATTGATGTGTGTGACATCATTTATTGCATTAATTTTAAAGCTGCTTTTCACCCCCATTTTGGCTGATACTAAATGATCATCACGATAAAGTGTCGTCATTCATACTCCATCATTTTTTGAAAACCTCGATTATTCATCATAACTTTGTGATAAGAAATCATATTAATTATCACAATTAATGACAGACCTTGCAAGAAAAAATTACTGTGCATTCTTACCAATCAGTTTATATCATTTGCACCATACTGTTCATACATAGAAATGGTTGATTTATAAATTCATGCAACATATTTGATGATAAATAGTGATCAACCAAAATTGCCTGTGAAAACTATGTTCTGATGTCTAAAACAACCTCTTTCCGTATTTGCACTTTCAAAACATCCATAGCATGCTCTTATTCTTTGATTGAATATTATTGGAATTGGTCGTAACAAAACCTCTGAAATTTCCGTGACATCCAAATGCAGTGGCTGAAACTAACCCATCGTAAAGAAGCAAAAAAGAAACATTGTGGGGAGCAACTTTATGAGCGAGGATGGAGGCAATACATAAACTGTCAGTTATTCTCAAACCTAGAAATCAATTCCAATCTTATGGAAGAAAAAGATGAGTTTAATTTTATACTGGTGAGTGCTGAAAGAAGTTCCGGGTTTATTGGCCTTTTAGTTCAAATTTCATAAAGGGTATGGCAATGTAAAAAATATCGACAGAGGGGAAGAACATTCTTTGAAATCTTTAATGTCTTTAAGATCGGCGACCTCTGTTGGCCATGAGTTTGTTATTCATGCATTCGTCTTTCCAGCTAATTATCTTCATGTCACTGGCTGAAGGCACGTCTAGGATTAAAGTGGGTGAACTGACACTGCACACTCAGACTGCCATAGCAATATCTCAACAAATTTCTGGGGTGAGTTCCGTTAAATGCATGTGATACTCCTCTCCTTCCTCGTCTCATACATGTGATTTTGCTAATTCTTCCATTGTTTTTATGTCATGTTTAAAGCTCCATGCTAGCGCCATCTTAAAAACGTGATTGTTTTGGTTCATTTGGAACCCTTTGTTTTTGATTTTTTGAATGCAGCGAGTTAGCGTTCCTAAATACAAATGGTGAAATCAAGGAATGGATGGACCTCATCGATTACTTCAACAGGCAGATTCTCCATGACTAACTTGATTTATTCCATTTTGAAGTTTGTGATATGGGCTCAACCTAGTTTGTATTGTGTGGGACGTGCACTGTTGTTTTTCCCAGAATTATTTTGTAAAATATCAGTTCTTACTCGTGCGCAATGATTAAAGCACCTAGGTTTGAAGAAAATTGAACAATTTTATTTACAGGTTAAATTTGTTGTAACAAAGATCTCAGAGAACCAAAACATCATAGAGTGTACTGGTATTGGACACAGACACAAGTCAGAGTGAAAAATCAGAGCTTGCGTAAGATTGTGTTGGCAGGATTCAGTGGCACCATATTGGTACCAACACGATCTACCTGTACAACACACTTGGAATGTCAGAAGGTTATCAGTAGCAAACACTTCTCACAATACATTGTGCAATTTGCCAAATTTTAAACCATGCTGTAACTTTTTTGTAGATAAAATATACAATGTGAATGCAATCACGTGTCACTTGTTGAAACACAGGGAATCTCTATTAACAGCCCCCAATGGGAGCCCATGGCTCTGTCATCATTAGATTTTCTGAATGTAGGCTTATTTTAGAAAGTGAGCCTAGGCTTACCTTTGGGATACTGATGCTGTGTTAGGAATATACATAGGGGGCTTAATATCAGAACTTCCTTTTATAAATATTTTTCATGCTAATTCCAGCATGGCTTGATGCTTTAATAGTTATAAATTTTTTAGGGCAGACACTTCTCTGTGGATGATGCCAGTCAATTGGTGATTTGCAGTGTTGGTGAAAGTTTAGGACTGGCTAAGGTTATTCCATACAAGTTGTCCGACTTGGCCACTTGTGGTAATGGTGCTTCACTCAGCTGTTCCCAGTTTTGTCTGACAGTACTGGGAGGACGTGTTCTACTTCGACGAATGGGTCCTAAACTTGGGTCATAACCTTGCAGCCAAAACGTCTCCATCGTTCCTTTGCCCTGTGATGTAATATGTTGGTGTTAGGAAATTGGTCTCAGTGAAGACAAATAAGTTATAATGTTATTAAGTAAATCAGATTTTCAAGTCTTGACATGTTTCGATTTGTCCAACATCATCTTCAGAAACAACATGTGACCATCTAACACAGTGTGAGAGTGAGCTGTATACAGCATCATAGTAAGACATTCAATGGCAGTTCAAGGGACTGGTGACAACCTTAAAATCCGTGAGTCAATATACAAATTGGCTCAAGCCTGGCTTGAACAAACTATTGGGCTCACAGTCTGGTAAATTTCCATTCATGTCTTGCTATGCTGCTGTATAAAGCTCACTGTCAAACTATTGTCCTTGTTAGAGGGCATGATTTTGTTTCGTAGGATGTTGGGCATGTCAAAACATGTCAAGACTTGAACCTCACAGTATTTTTTCTTAATCTTGAAAGGAAATTAAAATTTCTTTATTGGCAGAAGCAGTTGTATTGATTTTCTACTAAAAGACAGACCTTTATTTCCTGTAGTCCTCGACTCTCTATCAAGAACGTGTTAGGACGAACTTTGTCCAAAGCTTCTTTGGCACTTTTACTCATGTGGATGAGGCTTTCTGAAAATATTGTCGAGATTCTGAACTCTCTCACGTCTTCTCTTAATCTTATACTATGAAGCGTGAAGTCTTTAACTGATGTGACTTTAATTGTGGTGTGTGGGAGGACCAACGAAGAGTAAATTCGCCCAGGGTTTGAAGTACACCGTTGGAAGGTGGAGGTAACTTTACTGCAGACGTCTACTAGTGGTGGAAATAAAACTGATGTGTGGACATCAGCGTAACAATGAATCAGCGGTGACCACTGTTTTTGTCCAGACATCCCAACAGCAATTAAGCTGGTCTGAACTGCATTAAGTCTTGTTCTAGTGTCAAAGAACTATTTGTTTTCAACAAGGTATTAAGTTTACTCTTCTAAATCATCGTTTTTGCGTTCTTGTCCTTTGCTTGAAATGGTGTTGGTTGGAATAAAACGCCTGGAATTGACTAGACGGTTGTGCTGCTTCGTGGCTGAAATTAAACTACTGATGATAAACTTTAGCAGCCGATTTCATAAAGGTAGTTTAGAGTTAAACCTGGTTTAAACTAGACTCAATAGACCAGGCTGAAAGACAATCTGCATTTCATAAAAGGTGGTTTAACTTTTAGACCAGTAGTCTAGTAAAACCTGGTTTAATTCCAGTTTAGACCTGGTCTGAGACAGTTTTCATATCACCAACCTGGCCTATTTCCTTAGACCCGTATTACGGTCTTTAACCAGGTTTAACTTCAGACTTGGTCTGACCGAGGTTTAATACTGCTAAATATTTCAGACTTGCATGATATAGGTGCAAGTCAATGATGCCGCGGTGTGGATTTAGTTCGCAGTTTTAGAGCGAGAATGGGCTATTTTCAATATTCAGTTTCACCACGACACAAGATCAAACGTAGCAGGGGCGAAACCTGGAATTTTTAAGGGGGTCGGTCAAGGATTTTTTAAAAGGGGAGACCAAGTCAACAATTTGAAAATTATAGATTTGATATCACTAAAATCAGGGGAAAATAGGGGGTCCGGACCCCTTGACCCCCATGGATGCACCTATGCTTAAGCCTGAGTAGGTGCTGGAGGGTGTCCTTTGAATTCCTCAGAATGCGACTGGTCGAGCAAGGCGTCATCGTCGTAAGCGCTACGGGTTTGACCGAAGACATCATCTGATTTTTCTGACTGAGTTTAGTCTACCTCCACTGGCCAACAAATTAATGTTGCCGAGAAGGGATCTTCTCCCCCTTTGGCCGCGAAAAATAAACACTAAAATGACACAGAAATAAATTTGCCTTGGGCATTGATCGTGTCAGTTGCGGCTAATTATGAGCATGTACTTTAATGTGTGTGCGTGTGCTGGGCACACAGATATTACATTTTTCCTCACGAGAAAAGCTTTTAGGTCTTTTCTCAAATGTCCGCACTGATTCTATACTAGTGTGTGTCATTGTATACCCACGTGATCAAGGTTTCATTGAAGCACTTCAATAGTTTCTTTGTCGGTTTATTCAGATCGACACATGAGGGTGGCTTGAATACTTTTAACCTGGTTTTACTAAACCCACTCGCTGGTCTAACAAAACCAGGCTTTCAGACTTTGAAACCTCGTTAGTGAAATGTAAGTTAGGTCTAAAATTAGATCAGGTTTAGGAAGACCAAGTTTAAATCTTAAACCTGGTTTTGTTAAACCACCTTTATGAAATCGGCTGTCGGTAGGAGTCTATTTGGAATGTCTAATTTCAAGCCTGGAATTCATTTCTAATCAGACTAAGGAAAAATATGAGTGAGACCGGTTGGACATGAACCCTAACTAAAAATTTTCTTTGACAGAGACGTTGTCGGTTTATTGGTCACGCAATTGTGCTCACCTTTGCCGTGTGATGCCATGCGCGAGGCTGTGTTGACTGTGTCGCCCAATAAGCAGTAGTTGGGCATCACCTTACCCACGATACCTGTTATTAAAGAATAGGGAAAAGAATAGAATGCATGGTGGTAAGTTCTCAGCAGGCTTTGCATGGACGGCGCACCATAGGCGGCTGAGGGAGCTACATGGGCGGCGCGGCACCATTGAAGGGTGAGGACCCCCACTTAGTTCTGCGCCGCCCATGCTTTCATAGTTGTACAACGGTCTTTAAGTCAATATCCTTCAAATGTCGCGAATTAAGTTATAGAACTAGCGTGGCTTGTCGTTGACACGTGGGTTTGATTACTCAGTCACGATGTATGATGTAGGAACGTGGCCGGGGAAATTTTTGTTCTGCCCAAGACATATTCGTCTTGTATAATGACGAGATTTTTCCACCACTTTATCAACCCATATCATACTGTGGTGTCACATAAAGGGTACGAATGGGAAACTCGACACAGCGTCGGAACAGAACTGTATACCTCGTGGTATCACTTTAAGGTCGCAAATTAGTACCAAATGAGCACCTTTACGGAATGTCTGTCTTCTCGTTTTGTGCACTAACTTCTCGGGTACATTTTCCTGTGCCACTGTTTGACCTAACTACAGATGTTAGGCGATCGACCGCTTCAACTTTCGCCACCACTCATACAAACCTGCACAGCATGGCCCCGTATGAAAACCCATCTTGAGCCTAACATGATCCGAGATTTCATCACATTCAATGGGCAGAGCGATTTGTTCAACAGTCGATTTCATGTCCAGAGCCAAATTGGCCACAATTGCCGCGTGCTCCATGTTTGCACAGTTCTCCCGGTCCTCCAATCCTGCTACTACCATGTAGCACTGATTGGTGAACTCCATCTGCAACCAATTCAATATTGACATGATCGCGGATGTTTCACAACGATGAGACAGCCAATAGAAAATTGGTATTCCGTCGGAAACTACCAGGGAGAGCAAGGAAAATACGCCGGGATGAACCTGGATTAATTTACGACAGGTCAATATTCAACGGTTTTCGAGGATTACACGGTGTGGCTTTGTTATTGACTTGACGCGATATGTGTGAGTGTCGATTTATATTTAAAGCCACTGGAGTTTGGTTGAACTAAGTGCTGGTGTGAGCATACGGGAAGCTCTGAAAACCTGGTGGACGTCTTGTAGAGACGAGAGTCTCAAAAATGCAAGAACACCCAAGACTTCCCGAGATGTCGCCATGTGTTACAAGCGAAGCACGGGATCACACTAGGTTCATTAGAGAGATTCGTGCATCCGAAACTACCCTGTCCCATGTCTTTTAAACAAACAAATTCTTGTATGTGCCTGGACACTGAAAATTCCCTCGTGTACCTTGTGAAGATGTCAGTGCTTTGAGTTTTGTATTCCAGTTGTTGAAGTTCCATGCTGCCCGGATGCAGTTTACCAGAATACTGTACTAGGTATATATACCAAACCCTTTATTTGTCTAGCGCGATACCAATTGGTAACCTGTTTAGAGCTTGTTCAACGTTATCTGTCAGCATGGTCGAGGCTATGCGGAAGTGATGAAGAGCGCCATCCTATTTATGGCTTTTTAGTGTTGCCACGTGAAATGTGTTTCCGTGCCAAACACGAAACTGTTCTTTAAAATGTAAGAGATGGTGAACTTTTTGTCCGAACTTGATAACTATAGAAGTATATATCAGTAATCAGTCTAGTTGTCGACGATACGATGTCGTCTCGACCTACCTTGCAGGCCCTAAATTGCAAACTGGTATATGTGTAAGCTACTTGCCTTAAAAACGTCATAATTATCCAGTACGCTGTCCAGACGAGAGAACAGATCGTTCATGAACTTGACAAACTGCAGTGACGTCACTGACACCAAGATGTTCAGAAAGTCGTACACTTCAGCAAAAAAGACTGTTAATGAGTCGAAGAACTCTGGCTCTATTGGTTTACCCTCCGACATTATGTCCACAACATACCTAAAACAATGCCAAGATTATTATGCCTAGATATCAGTTTCTTTCACTAGAAGCACCATATTTTTGTTTCATCCAGTCTTCATCACTTAATGCAACTTCGAAAGACCTCTTGTGGTCGGTTTCATGAAAAGTGAATTAAGAGTCCAGACTTGGGCTAACGCTCTTCACAACTATTTCTCCGGGTTGCCAGTAGTTTGGCACATGCATACTCCAGCGCCTGTCCAATTTTGTCATCATATTCGCGACATATAATCTCGCCGTCTTGAAAAGATATGGCAACATAGATTATAGACAACTATAGTCTATGATGGCAACCACCGAACGTGGCATTTGTGTCGCGCTTGGCGTCAAATAACGATTGCGCAGCGAAAATTACAAGTCAGAACATAACATCCGACGACGCCAGGAGCCGAACTCGAGTCTTATCGTGTCCACAACTACCCTATTCAAGCGGTATCTTGCAGTCGTGGACACCTTAAAGCTACCCTCCCTGACTTACACTAGCAGTTGTGTCTATGGATGTTTGCCGTGCAGTTCTTGAAATTATCACTTTTCTTTCCTTTTACGAAGAAAGCGGTTTGGCCATTTCATAATGATAGCAAGATAGACATACTACTATAACTTCTCAATTAATGGTACCAAGGAGTATTTCTGTGTTTGTTTCTTACATACGTGTTTGCTAGTTGCTAACCTCGGCATCAACTGGTAGAGTAATGCTTCTGTTTTCTGGCGTTCGACGGCAATCTGCTCTTTTTTCTCTTCCACGAGTTTCTCAAGAACTTCATTGTAAGATCCTATACGTAGCGTTACATCGTCAAAGAAACTCTTTCTGCAATGATATTGAATAACACAAGGTTATCAACTATGCAATCGAAGTAAAGAATACGTACGTTGATGTTTGTAAGTTCACTCACCCTTCAATAGTTATTTCGATGACAGCTTTCTGCATGATCAGAAACGTTCCTCGTTTTTCGGGTTGCTCAGCCCAACATTGCTTCATAATCTTCACAATCCTTCTAAAGGTTGTGTCTGTCTGTGATGTAATCATAGCTCGATCAGTTATGACGGGTCGGAAAGGCACTGGTTCCACGTTTATGACTCGTCGGACAATTTCTGGAAAACCATTTAATCACGTTCTGTATTAGGTGACCGACAGAACTCAAAAAGATTTTGGCCACTTGTTAGGATTTGTGTCGTTATAGCTAACTACCACAGCTGAAAATATCATTATGCGAAATATAACACACACCTTCGGCTACCACTCCACTGTATGGTAAACTTCGAAAGATCATCTGATGAATCATTATTCCAAAACTGTAGAGGTCGCCCTTGTGTGTTCCCGCAGATGGCCGATCTGCGGGAGGCAAACGAAGAATTTCGGGTGCTGTCCAGAGCCACTCTACAATGGCAACCATGTACATGTAAGGTCCTGCAATTTTACACTTTAACTCAAATGAACGAAGAGTCTCGTAAGAGATGAAGCATTTCATAACTATCTTTATTGGTGCAATCTGATGTCTTGTCTTGTATGGATGATACTGAAGCGTTAGTCGTCTGAAAATACTTTTACCAGTGACGTCATAGGTCCTTGTGTTTCTTCTTGAATCTCTCAGCTCTGACGGCCCATAGTCAGTAATCTTAATCATCCAACGGTCGTCGATCAAGCAGTTTGTTGGCTTCAGTTTACCGTGAGATATCCCCACTGTGTCGTGCAGATACTGCATGCCCTGTTCAACGAATATTTTTCTCATGAGAAAGTGGTCGATGCTATTTGGCTGACTTTGGGCAGGGTAGAAGAGAAGGGTTCAACCGATGTAACGGAGCGGACTCCACCCGAAGGTGACTGAAGAGTGGGACTCGCTTTATTGATATGAGGACCACACGTGATGGCAACTGACGAGCGAGACGCCAATTATTTCCCCGCCCTAAGGTGACCCATATATTCATATGGGAGGTCCGCCTGAATGTGACCGAAGATCGGGACTACTTATGTTGATGTAGTGGGCGCAGTCCAAAGGAAAGCTAAGAGTGGGGCACCCTGATACCATTACCATATCTTTGGTGTGACCTTATCGTTAGGATATCTTTGAAGTGACACCTCTTGTTAACACTATAGATATATTGTGGTCTTGGTATAGCCATAATCCTTGATGTGAGTTTATCATCGACATATCGTACGTCGCTAGTGTTTTTACGGTCCCCCTAACCCCTGTGTAAAGATATCATTTGTGAGATTTTATCATTACCATGTCCTTGGTGTTATCTTTCAGTCCTTGCATCCTAGGCAAAATCTTACCGTTACTATGTCCTTAATGAGGGCGTGATAAAGAGGCCAGTCCATGGCTGTACTTTGAAGAACATCCTGGAAAATATCAATCATTTCACCTGTGGTTGGGTTAGGTAATCCTCTCGTAACTCGTATGCTTTGTGAGTTTCAGGTGTTGAAATAGCGAGCAGAAAAGTTTCGCAGAATTCTCAGAACAAACCTCAAGAACAAGTCTTACCTGGAGGCTGCCGCGTGCGCAGTAAGCGAAGACGAGGCCCATTGTGGCTTGTGCGTCTACATAGACACCGAGGAACAAGTTTATGTTTTGATGTTCAATTTGCTGAAGCTGGAACGAAAGGAATATCTGTGCTGCAGCAAACTTGGTATATAATATGGACCTTTTTATTTTCCTTAGTATTCCACGAAAAGGGATCGGTAAAGACAACTCAAGTCCATTGGGGAAAAAATTCGCCAAAACAAAACCACACCAACGTCTTACTCCAATCTTTGTCAAGAACGATTTTTGTTCTTCAGAGGAAGGACTTCCGTGGACATCAACAAGAGTTTACGTGCGACAGGGCTTTACATTGCCTGTAGATTTGTATACAAAGAAGGTTGCGGACTGGACTGACGCTATTGCACATTGTTCAAATGATGGCAACTCTAATTACGCCCTCTCAAGTTGTAGTTTCACTACTTTAAAGACCACTTACGCCTCATGCTGATTAACAAAATGTAAATACGTACCACCTTGCATCTACTCTGCACCATGATTGACACGTCAGGGCAGTCACGAAGTATGTGCATAAAGTAAAACCGGTCGTTGTAGAAGACGAGGGACGAATCTGGATCTCTGTCGTAGTACACTCGTCTGTGAGAATCATCTTGCAACTGCGTGCAACTGAATAATGACAGGCGATGTAGGAGCTGTAATTGGTAACGATGATGTACTCCGGAACCTTACATATACATGTATGACCGATAAAGTATGTATTTTAGATCACGTAAATATTCACGCATGCATGGTTACAAGTTTAGGTATGAACGTCACGTTCAACATGGTGATAGAACAGTCGCGAGGCGATCGAACACTCAAGTATTAGAGACGAGACGTTGGAATACAAGAAGACTTACCGTGTCGACGTCAGTTTTAACTAAAGACACGTCCTGTTTTGTAAGAAACCACGTTCTGTTGACTAATGCTGTTCTTTCCTTTTGTCGCCTAGAATACGTAACGTAGACTGAATAATCTTTGCGCACAATGGCGTAAATGCTGATCAACAGAATCAGTCACCCCATTACCATCTCTTTGCCAACAAGTGTAACTTGTTTGCAATTGTTTGCTCAGAAGTAGATCTTAATTATTTCATCTTTTGTGACAAAGAAAACATACCTCATTGTCACCAGCGCTAGTAATGAACAAAGCGCCACCACTACTGCCACGTAGCCGAGGATCATGGCGTTTACTGAAAAAGTACAAAGGTCATTTTAGATGAAGCTCGGAACTTTGGAGGAGCCTACTTTCCTGTTCAGAGTTTCCCAGATGAGCAATGTCAAACAAAACAAAGTTTTGAGAAACTGAACAGAGTTTACTTCAGCACGAAACGAGATTAACTAACGGTGCCGTTTGTAACACTTTTGGGTACATATACTGGTTTTCTTTCCATGTCATTGTGTCAAGATTGTGTAACTCCAAGAATCATCTTTGGGCATAAAAGAGTTTGGAGTCTAGAGCCTTTGATGTGACGGCATATGCCCGGGTCTGTGGGTCAAAATGCGCGATTGCCGACAGAGATGAGTACAAAGCATGTAACTAGACTTTTGCCAAGTGTAAACACAACTGCTTAGTGGATTAACAATTTCATGTGTAATTGTAATAGTTTCGATCTGTACGTGTCACTCTGTCTATCACAGTATAAACCACGGAAACTACATTCTTGTTTACAGTCAGCCACTTGATTTCGTTTCCTATCATTACGTTGCTTTTGATCCAGCAATTTGAAGTAAAAAAACATCCATGAAGATGCAACAGCTCATTTTTCCTTGAAAGGTCCCGTTTCCGGAAGTACGAGCTAGTACTTCAAAGGTAAAAAAATGTCATTTCCGAATATACGCCCTGATGCTCACCCATAGGCACTTTGGAGATCAATGATGTGACATTCAGCAAATTGCTGTGTGTGGTTTAAAGAGTTCTGGCATTTTATCGGACAGGAGGATTGTCAGGTGTGTTACAGATAGTACCGGCTTAACGGTTGCATATGCCGATTTTGAACGTCTGATTCCAAGAAACATATTTACAGGGTGTTTGAAAGGTGTCTGGTGACAGGTTATGGAGGAGTCAGGTAGTTTAAACGTATACTTCCAAGAGTCACTTTTCAAACAATTATAAAATGGTAATTTTTACACGTTTGAGAAAACATCACACGGTCACCGCGACAGCTTTCGAACAACCTGTTCTACATAATAGGCCTAGCGCCATCTGGCATCATGAACAGACAACTTCGATGAGTGGATTAATTTGTGTCAGTGGGAGCTGCGTTAGAGTTCGCTACAATACGGCAAATTCCCTTTTTATGCGCGCCAACAAATACATATGCGGGTAGACTGTCGCTCCATCTCTGTCTTGGCGTCAGGTGTTCGCATGTTGTATCTCCTACAACCCTAGCTGAATCTCAATGAGATTTTTGCAGATGTGTTCCCATGAAGTTGACGACAGATAACGACTGGTTTCGGAACGATCCGACTACAGCTATTGCTCTTAGTGACATCAGATTTTGTGTTTTTCTCTGAGCCATGTCATTTTCGGACGACGGTATTTAACGCCTCAGTAGTTGCTATTTTTTAAAATTTCGAGAAAGTTTCATAGTACCTGCCTCTCTGTCCACCAAATTGCTCGAAAAAATAATTGAAGCGACCTCTATAGGCCTATCAGACGTGCGCAGACCACTCGGGTGGGCCCATAGCATATATTACCTGGAACCAGTTTATGCTTTATCACTATTTAGTTAAAACCGAGCTGAGGAGCTGGAGACATGAATCAAAGAGTGTTGCAATGTGTACCTGTGGAATTCGAACCCACAACCTCGAGAAAAGGAAGCGGACACTTAGCTCACTAGGTCACACTGCCTCCTCTCTGCTAGAATGATCATTAACAAAATTGGCAGACGTGTTCCAGATGAGAAGAATGCGTCAGTGGCTGTATCCGTTTAACACTTTGCAGGATCTTGGCAACATTTTGCAGATGTGATCATCTGGAGCTGACAACGGACGCCGACGAGTTTCGGACCAATTCGAGCTCCTCTGTGCTCCCTATATTAGTGGCAGATTTAGCTGTTTTTTTTTTGCTTGGCTCTTATTCTATAAGCTTATTGGGATTTTCGTGAAATTTGGCAGATATCGTTAAAGAATCGACGATGCCTATCCATTTTTGTACGGATTCTTCGTATTTAGTAGCAACTAGCGGCCATTTTGATTATTTCAAGTCCATTTTTGGAGTCCGCTTCCTTATCCATCAAACCGCTCAAAGGATCACCATAAAACTGTTAGCGCGTTGTGTCCGTAAGTGATGAGAAAATCATGGATGCATTTAATTTTCGCTCACGAGACCATTATGCAAATTGGCAAGTGCGTTCAACGTGCTATATAAAATTTAAATTATCTCAATAGGTGCGGTCCTGCTTACAACAGCACGAATGTCGTGGATTTTCCGAAGGATCCAACTACTGTGATGCACCCTTGAGGTATTTTTGCATTTGTGAGTGTATCTTCTAAGCTCCTTACAAGATCTTTGGAAGTTTAGTGAGTGTATTCCTATTAACTTAACACAGATGGACAGACCCTTCTACTTTCAAGCTTGCTGAAGGGCAATTTGTTTCGTTGGAGTTCCTTTACCGATTTTGGTGTCAAAATTTGACTAATACTTTTCTGTCTGTTTCTAATACCTGCATCTTATAACCCTGTTCAGCGCTCTGGGGTGACGATAAAAGCAGGTAATTAGTAAGATAGTTCCCAGTATTAAGAACTTGACAGTTTAAAAAGAACGAAAAAGTTCAAACTATGCCACGCCCGTTTAAGGAATCATTTAAAACTTGTAACAGTTCAAAGCTATAAGGCACTACGTAAAGAAAAAGGGTTGCGATTTAATTCCCTGCCAGTGATTTTCGAAATAGCCGCGCCATATTGAAATTCACTATCTCGCCAGGCGGCGATCAGGTCTTAGGTGGACATTCGTTCAGCGCCACCTACAGATCCCTTGTAATGTGAAAGGGAGGCCAACATACTGATATAAGCAGCGATTGAAACCTTTGCTGCTATTTTAATGCCGGTAAATTTCCACTGCCGTGCGGTTGGATATACTTAGTCTAATGCCTTACAAAAAAGGCAAATCAATGGATTGACAAGAACATCATGTTCCATACATTCCTCGCTAGTGCGAATAACAATTCGTGACTGACAAACTGAAGTCAGTGGCTGCAGCCTTTGAAGCTGGAGATTTTCTATCCCAGAAGGTGTCAAAACTTTAAATATGTTAGTGAAATAAAATCGATCAAACGATGGGATGGACTGACATCGGAATTTATTTCCCTGCTTTTAAATTAACGAACTACAACGTGGTAATTTCTGTCCACCAAATCTGAGTCAGAATCAATTCTAAGTCCCTTTCATGCTCTCATTACTCTAGAGAGCGCCAATATGTGACCCTGTTGTGACAATATAAATGTTGAATGTACCTGCGCTCCGCTTGGTACAGAATTCCATGTTAAAGCCACATGGCGGAATATCGGGTGGAAGCTTGTTTTCGTTTAAATACCATAGTTTTGTCGAGAGATTTGTCACCGTCTGGAAATGTAAAATTAGCCTCAGCAAGATCAGGTCTGATTATTTTTTAAAACGCTCTGTGCATTATCATTTTTCATGTTAAAACATTAAAGCAGGATAGTTGTGGGTTTCTTTTCGTCATTCCGTAGACCCGAGAAACTTGCAATGCACCTGCGGCGAGAAATTTCCACTGATGGAAAGGAAACGGTGAGTAATATGGTATAGTTCAACATTCCAGTCTCACCGATCTCAAAACACTCGCCTTTTACTCACGTGATTTTGCGCGATCTTGCGATCGTGAGATTATTGGGTCTTCGGAACGCACCCTAGTTTTAACCTCAGCTGTCACTCATTTATCAGTCGTCAACATAGTGACGACTGGTTTATTTAACTGAATTGGTAAGTTCAATCCAGGCCTGATAACATCCACGCACCCAGCCTAAAAATGGGGGGGCTCAACTTTTGAGAATGTGGACCTTTTACTAAAAAAATTAAAAAACAAGGTACGTTCAGTCCAGAGCTGTGAATTGGGCATTCGCCGAATTTTGGTAGTTCCTGCCTTTCATTGAACTTTTTCGGACTTTTTGTTTCGCTGAGGCGGATTTTTTTGCCCACTTCGCCAAATGGGGTGCTCCTTCGAGCCCCCCCCGTGACCCCTTGGGTGCGCGCATGGGTAACATCAGTAAATATCCGGTAATTGTTAGAACAAAATGAACAATTTCCTAATTCACATGGTCAGCAGTAAGTAGAAATGTGGCTTTGACTAGGTTGCTCACTGTACCCAACCCGAAATTTCCCCTATTTTATTTTACGAAGTATGCTTAATTAGAAATCAGGGAGTAAAGATTACGGTCATGTACATGACCCAAAATGTTACCCACGTTTTTGCCTCTTAAATAATTGTTTCGAAAGTATTCACTACCTAACTTTACACATGGCATTTCTATTAAGTTGCAAAATTTCAAGGTTGATATATAACCGGCTCATTGGCTGTTTTAAATGTGCGCTTTGGCTGCAAGGCATAGAGCAAAGCTGTCGCTCACTCGACTTCATTGATCAAAGAATATGTTGATGATGTTTGGAGTGATTTCTCTCATCAGCTTCTCAATTTTGTTTACATTATTAGTCAAGCAGTACTTTCCACATTATTTTTATACTTAACGTGGTTCAAAATGTGACGCCATCCGATAGTGTGATTGCAGCAAGACGGTGCAACAGGTAATAAAACGCCAACCAATAGTGGTAGTTTTGTAACATTTTTGGGTCACCCTGAACCATTTGTAACGCCATAATGGAGCATTGTTACGGGTTACGTCATGGGTATGACTTGTGCCCTGAGCTTCATGTAAACGTTCGCATTCTTATTGTAACGAGTGTCTGTTTGGGCATCGGCAGACGTAAGTCTGTTTTTAAAGTGCCTTTCGATAATGATTGTGTTGAACAAATTACTTGCATTGTTTGAGTGAACTTTAATTGCAGGGTTGCGAGAACCATCTTCATTGACACCGATTGCTGCAAATTCTGAAAGACGATTTCCGTCTTTGTCTAGCTCCACGTGACCAGAAATCCCTGCAATGGACATTTTAAGAACCAGTTGGAAAGAGCAGAAAACAGCAGATGGGAAATACGGCGATTTAAAGAGCAGTTATTTTTGTATTTGTATCTTGCTTTGGTACCTTCGAATGACAAAGTCTTCATAACCGCAAACATATCTTTTCCTTGTGTGTAGCTCTTGTTTCTGCCTGCGCTCATATTCACCGCCAGAAGATACATATACACAGCGTCGTGTAAATATGGCGCGTAGAGACTGGCCTGCATCAAGAAAACCGGTAGAAGTGATTTGTCGGAGAGGTTAAACTGCTGAATTATGGGATAAAATTTACTGGTTCCGTTCCATAAGAGGTAGAAGCAAATATCGATCATAAAGGCCAGTTTGTATGATTGATTGAAGAACCACAACAGGATTAAGGGTGACTTAGATCTACAGGGTTAAAATTAACAATACAAGGACAGTGTCTAATGTCCAAAGAAACTATTCTATTGATAGAGCGATGTTCAAGAGCGTCTAAATCTACTGTGGTTAGTCAGTGTTGCTATACCTGTAGATTATTAGCCAGAGCGTAATCGTTTTCCCATGGCGGAAGAGCCATTCTTCTGGGAACTTCCTGCTTGAATCGTTTGAACTGGAGATCACCAACGCCGTAAAAGTCGCGAAACTGAAACGAGTGAGCTGGTGATAGAGACCATTGATTAGACGTTGACATCGCAAAAAGTTAGAACGAATCTGCATTAAAATCATCTTTTAGTGGACCGTGGAGTCTCACGAGGTGGACTCCCTAAGGAGCGTCTAGGTTTTCCTCTCTGACAAACACATGCAGTGCCCAGGAAGGTCTCACTGACTCCATGGACTCGGGGGACGCACTCCTTGAGTCTGATGAACGCGTCTCTTTAGCTTCGTGTTTATTCGCTCCCCATTGTCATCTTGTACTATACATACTTTGAGTGCTTCAAGTCTTAAACATTTCTGTGTTGTGTAGGACTCCTCTAGACAAGACATCCATGCACCATAAAATGCATGTTTTTTCTGACCTGAGATATGTTTACCAAGTTCAGAAGTACTACAAAAGGCCTCATGACTACTAACTTGGAAATATGACATGAAAGCTTGCTTTGCTACTTCATCATACGTGTCACCCCTGTACCATGGAAGAGAGTATTGGCAAACGCACGGGTTAACCGAGATGAACACGTATTCACCTTTCGTCATGTTACGTTCATGGGCCTGAAGGAGTAATTTTCTTTCCGCGTCCGGTGTAGTGCACATTAGCAAGACTAGAAGAAAAACATGTTCTCGCATGATACACAGTCATCAAGGTGAAATCATACAAAATCGGGATACGTTCCGTAAATGCAAGAACGTTGCAAAAATGCAAGATCACTTTTGGTCTCTCAAATTAACGTGACTGAAAAGCGTTGAGTGTTTCACAAGTATGTTGTAAGTTCACCAACGTACCCTGGCACAATGGCAGCCACCGAAGTACTGTAACCGGTTTGCAAAGTTGAAATGTTAAAGCGGATGAATCTTACGGTTTCGCTTCCATAAGGAAATCTTTCCCGTTGCAAGTGCTCCGCGAGTGTCTTTTTCTACGGAACACAACCTTGGGCTAGCAAGACTTGGCGAGTATTAGCGCCCAGCAACGTCGCTAATTGCTTGCAAGGGCTAGCTTGATCACGCGAAGCCTCACTTCAGTAAACGGAGCAATGGTATGGTAATTACAACAACGAGGGAAATATCTGGGGGTAAGATGGTAAGTGTGTTCAGACAGAAATGGATGAATCGCCTACGATGCTACCACATTGGTGGTAATATATTTGCCTCCTTGATGGAATTGTCTGCTTTTGGGTTTCCAATCAGGTAACTTCCATCGTAAACAGCTAACGTGTCCATGCTGTATCATTACAACTTACTTCTGCAGCTGCGCGATATTTTGTCCAAGTAACCGCCAACTGTGGTTAAATTGCTTGCAGCCATGCGTATTTTTATCTGAATATTGATGTCTGTGAGCTTCTGACCAAGAATATCCGCAACAACTGCGCACTGGTTACCGTCAGTATCATCTGAAATGGGAACGACTTAAAGTTAGCATATACCAGTACTCTGCATGTTTTTACAAAAACTATAATTCAATGTACGAAATGAAATACAATACAGCAATAATGCAGCACAATATACGATGATTGATTCAACGAAATTTAGTAAAATTGCTATATGTTGGGGCAGCGGCCTTCGTTAATGGATTGCATTGAATGAAGACCAAGTGGAGTAGGCAATACCAAAAATATGCCAAGGTATCGCCCCATCCCTATACATGAGTAAAGAATATCCATGTATTGGGGTGTATCGCCTTAGGAGCTAGTAGGCAGGACTTTACTCTCTTGTTGAACCGTTGCCAACTCGACATGTTTCTGTGGAAACGGTCAATACAATTGTATTCATACATATCCTATTAGTATGTGGGTCTATGTAAAGTATGTTCATTTGAAAACGATACACTTGTATTTATGTAAATGACCACCACTTTATCGCTGATTCTAGGCTCACCTGTTTCTGTGTAAACGATTCCAATCCGTTCCCAATTTAACATCTTTAACATCACTCTCAGTGCATCTACAGCACGCTCTATTGGTGGATGCATGTTGACCAATGTTGAAAACACTGATTTGTTGTTCATCAGCTCCAAGTGTTCAACCTTCCGTAAGTCATCAAACCACGTGATATGAGGAAGATTCCAGGAGGCCGTTAATAGTCCAATAGGGTAATTAGCTGTAAAATCGGAACAAAAGTAGTTGCTTATGCTGAGATTCAGAACTGGTTTATATGCCTGAACGCAATATCATTTCCTAGGGATCTAGTGTTTCATATTCCAGCTTGCTCTGTTATGCACAAGCTGCTGGGCAAGGTAATCTGGTCAGGACCTAGCCAATCCATATTGGCAAGATGATTCGATTAGTCATCAGTTCCCCGGCCATCTTCAACATTCCTAGAAAACGATCTTGGTAATTGTCTTGAGGTGTTACAACGTTTTAGGCTCAAAGGTACCATTATGTGGTGTACTCATGGGAGTTAACAAAGAGCATTTTTGGACGATTGTACGCCCCTGGGGCAAGATAAGATTTGAACCGGAACCTTTAGGTCGTGCGTTCAGCACTCTAACCACTATACGACTGGTGGGTCATGCGCTCTCAAAGCGCTTTATGAGATAAAACGCTGGAGAAGTTTGGGAGAATAATAGAGCACTTCTATTCAGTAAGTAAAGAATATATTCCCAACAATCCCTGCGGCGAAGTCATACATGTATTTCCAGAGAAGGTGCGCTATCAAGTTTTTCAACACTACGACAAGTTAGATAGGCCTACTTTTATATCAAATCAACTGTCCCGCGTAACACTCTTCTGCAAAAACCGCAGGTATCCCGTCATTGCTATTTTTGTCGTGATGCCAAAAAGTCATGTTGTGTTCAATGCGCCATTGTTCTGAGAAACGTGCATGTACGTTTGCCTGTCAGACGCCAGGCGAGAGTCCGTTTTGGTAAACTTATTAAGTACGATTTATTGTATAATCTATTTCTTACCTTCAGTGTGTGGTGATCCTATTATAACGTGAGCGCCGTTTAGAACAAGGCTGGATGCGGCTCCAGCACCACCCAAGTCTGTTAAGTGGTCGTCTTCGTAAAGGAAACTGCAAACAGTTCATTAGTTTAGCTTTGATTATATAATACATGTTAAGAAAATCTACGGGCCTTAACGTCCACTATGGGAACCACGCACAAACAGTGAGCGATACAAGAGTTCAAATTTGAGCGAGTTTTTCGCGCGCCATATTCACATTGGGCCCACACGCGCTAAAAATACTGAACCTCTTCCCAACATCCATCGGATAACTGGGAAAGTGAATTTTCATCCCCGGCCATCGCATTTGGAAAGATAAATAGACTGCTATTATTTGTGAACACTGAAGTACACTAGTCATACATTTTGAAAGCACACTTTCTTATTGTGTTGTTACAAATCAGCGCGCTGATATCGTAAGCAGTACTCATTGGTCTTCACACACGCCATATGCTGGTCACATCACGGGACCTATAGCTAAGTCTGACAGCCATTTTTGAGGACTACCAATAGGTCACGTGATGTGACAAGCATGTGGCGTGTGTGAAAACGGATAATTCTTACTTCCATACCCTACTTCCTTTTCTACCGCTGCCGGTCCCCACATGTTAGTAGAAGGTCTCACGTTTTCCTATCCTTTGGGGCCTAGGGTGCATGTTTTTGCCTTTCAGTACTAAGTTTTTACTGTGGCTTCAAAAGTTAACCCATGTTCAACATTCAGAAACTTTGTCCAGTTCAGAAATCCAAGTAAACGACTCACCACAAAATAGTTCCGCCAAATAAGAGCACCGCGGAGTATACACTAATCTTTCGGAAGTTTCTGTTGCCGACCGCAGCGACTTCATTCTGTAGTGGGCTTTAAGGACTAAAAATCCGTTAGACTTCTTAAAATTTAGACATTAAGTTTTCTTCGGTGTATTTGGTTCTATCTATGATTAAACAAGTAAACGATTAATAAATTTGTTTTATTTTTCAAAAAGTGTTGTTTTGAAGCGTTTTCCCCGAGGCATTGTATTCTCTTTGTCTTCAGTTAACCGATGATTGACAGGTAAGGGTGGTATCCGGGTAGAGTTCAGTAGGTCCTCGCTAAAAAGCAAGACTTGGCGACATTACGTGAGATATTGCCGTATATTATAAATGACTACACGTGATTTTGGCTAGATTTTAGCGAGGTCCTAGCGTTATTGAACTATAACCTGAACTACGCTAATCCCTTCTGATAAAGCCACGTAACCGCTTCATATTCAGTGTCCCGCCGATGCGTTTTTGCCAGTTTATAACGCAAAATATCCGATTTTATTCCTGATTATCGTTCAATTGAAGTAGATATTAAACATCTAAACTAAAAATGAAAGCAAAAAATCGCGGGCAGATGAGGGACACAGTACACCGGCAAGTCTCTGTGATCCCCATGTCGCAGCAAGACTAGTCGGCCACAGTTTGTCGAGAAGGAAACAATTCTGCTGTTAGACCGTGAACATCAAATACATTGTTTCTTCAGTAACAGGCCTTTCCATTGACTACAGAAGAACAGTTTCATGCAATACATTATGTAAAACCTGTCTTACTTAATGAATGAATTTCGCGTAGGTTGGCTGATGAACGCTGCCACCTGCCTGATCGTTTGACCGCAAACGCGACTACCGCCATTGATGCTTTCGCATACCTGTTTCTGGTATGGCTTACTTTTTTGCAAACTTCACCGATTTTCAAACTTTTTGCCACTAAATTCTAGAAGAACAATCTCGTGCTTGGATTTTTCCTTCCATTTTCTAGTTACTTATCGACGGTTGAAGATGAAGTTAGAACAATTGCTGCTACTTCTGTTTTAAAAATGCCGAGGAATAAAGTTGCTGAAAATGAAAAAGAAGATCAACAATTTTCTATCTCTATTTAAAGAATATAATACAACTGTTTCGAATATATCTCGACAATTTCTACTCGCAACAATCAAAAAGAAATTACAGTCATTTTGATGTTGCAAAGCTTGCAATGTTTTGATAATCATTAACGACACTATTAAAATGGTCACAGAAAAGTATGTGAAAATCTCGTTTATTGAAAATGAAGGGAACTATACAAAAGTCAAAGGTCGTCGCCATACTACGTAACAGTAAACTGAATGGGGTATATCAGATTTCATCCAATGGGAATGACTGACTGAATTTTATGACGTTGGTTTCATTACTTTAACAAATGAGAAGCTGTGTTAAACAACATTTCACAGTGCTACCTTTAGTAGCACTGTGAAACAGTGTACAAAGCTGACTGGCTAGATAAAGTATGGAACGCCGGTGACGCTTCAGTCGACAAATGAGGAACTAAAACATTTTAACGAACCGTTTAAAGTCATATGATCCGTTTGTAGACGTTTTAAAAACATCGTGAATCTGCATAAAAACCATTGAAACATACTCTCTGACACTTAATTAGAACTTTTCGTAAGTATGGGGTCGATCTGCTGCCTGTACATATTTTTTCTTTTATTTTTTATTTTCTTAAAATCTGCGTGATCAAAACAAACGAATGTTGCCCATAATGCTGTGCGGTTTGACCTTTCGGCAACTAATCAGCTGTTTCCGGTACTGCTCCGAAGAAGAGAAGTTCGCCTTAACCAGGTAATTTATTCGTTTCTTGAACATTTTGATGACGATATTGCTCCCTGTATGAGCTGAACAGTCTAACTATTACTCTTAGAATTAGATGAAACCATTACCTGTGGGAAAATTACGTACTCAATTTGATAGTAATCGTTGTGATCGAGTCGAGGGAGTCTGCAGTG
>NMRA01000375.1:67294-103105 GCA_002633005.1 Phoronis australis | reverse complement strand
CAATTATTTACACCACCTGCCACATTGTTCTGCTAGTTGAAATTGATCTAAAAGCCCTTATGTACTTAATTTCGAATTGAGGCTCTTCAAAATGATTCGGGTCCGATGTATGCTGACTGAGATCAGTCACCCATCAGTGAATGCTCTAAACGTGTATACGAGTCATTGAACATTTCACAAACAGCACACTTACTGACTTATACTTGTCCATCCAAAGCCTGGTATTGTTCATTTGTTGTAATGTAAAATTGTAAAACCTTCACGAGTTCGAACATTCTGTCTTGTCCTCATTGTTTCTCACCTATCGAACGAGTCGATTACAGGTACAAGGTTTGTTGGTAATGCCGCTTTTTGTACTGGCTAACACGTCTTTTTCTGAATCTCGTAGAGCAGGACGACTGCGTTTCGCCTTCGGACGTACACTTCATAGATCCACCTCTCCCCGCCATTTGTATAAATTCTGTTGACCTCTAGATCTGTGGCTGCGCATGCGTTGTTGTAATGTTTATATTAATCTATTTAGCGGTCGGGATACTAAATTCTTTGTAAACATTTCATTCGTTTGTAGTATTTACAACGATTTTTTTCAAACTTTTTGCACAAGTTGAAAGTTAATAACTTTTTGAACTCCATGTCACATCAAAAAACCGGCTTAAACGGCGTTAAGAGGTTTTTTTCTTCTATAACTCGGACCATAGGCCTTTAAGAGCCAAAAACTTCAAAAATAATCACATCTTGCTCATATATTTGCCAGACATGCAAAACGGTCTCTAAAGAACCCAATGTAGACTTTTACTCTTTGGGTGGGGGCTCTTCCGGAAATCCCTGGTATCAATGTTCGTGCGTGACTTTGTCACACGTTTAGAAATTGCACATAGTCCATAAATGATCTTCAACCTAATATTGTAGTGCGCTTGTCTTATAATTCCATCGTCTGTCGCCTTCTCCAGAGCTAGTGATGTTGCGCTGGCGGATGTCAAGTAAGCCATTTTTCCCAGCAACTGATCTTTTGTTCCAACAAGGCCGATCTTTATATCTTTCACTTTTGTACTTTGAACACAACTTATGAACAACACTAAGAACACGCTGAGTAACGTCATTGTTGGAAAACTTGCATCTATTCTCTGCATGAGTATCCTGTCGCGTGCCACGTGCAACTAACGTTGGCGTCTGACTGACGATCCAGTCCGTGTACTTGAGTAAGTGAGTGTACGTCACCACCTTGTTTTAGTCTAGAAATCAGTTGCCGGTTGTGTGAAACAGTCGCAAATAGGGACTCAACTAAGTCCCAAAATATTTTGCGTATTTGGTTCGTTCTTTTCTCACAGATGAATCGTTTTCTATGTTTTTTCTTTATTATGGGCTTTTCTTTGACTAATGACATTTTCTAATAATATAACTAAAAATTGAGCCCTTAACCAATCAAAATAATTAGGGGCCTTAGTCCTTAAGTTAGAGGCGTTGCATGAAAAAGTCCCTATTTATTTTCAATGATAATGGGATTTCAACTCATCAAAATTTGCTTAGTAATGATACTCCAACAGCATAAGAAAGGACAATCAGTGTTTTCACAAGCCCTCAAGTACACAGTAGATTTAACCAGAGAACGTTTTGTGACTGTTTCATGCAACCGGGCACAGGGGCCTGTTCCAAGAAACTGACTTAAGTTCATTTTTACTTGAGTCTTAGATTTGTCTCGACTTTGAAACTTCCACATTCGGCAAGTTAGTCGAATTCAAGATCGTTTTCTTGGATCGGGCTTCATCTTAAAATGTAAGACCCGTTTCTTGAAAAGTGACTTAAGACGTAAGATCACAATTTGTCTATGTTAAGACCAAAATTCGGGACCGAAGGTGAAAATTTAGACCGCTTCATGAACACAAAGTTGGAGTTTGGAATTAAGTCGGTTTTTGACAGAGGTAAACATACAAACAACGCTTCCGCCACCTGTTGTTTATTCACAAAACTAACGATGCGTGCAGTACGTTCTCAAGAATAAACTCTAAATGGCGATTTATTTACATTTTGGATGCAATTGGGACCTCGTTTGATTGAGAAGACGCTGGAATGACTGGAAAATATCATTTCACATGTCGCAATGCATTGTCTCTACGGTCTTTGCTAAACCTCGAATCGAAAGCAGACGATTTTCAGTTTGACACTGTTTAGGGACATTAGTTTGCGAAAAATATCAACGAAATTTATTGTCCTAAACTTTTCTCATTTTAAACCAAAACTCCAATCTTTTTGTGTTAATTCTGGCCTTAAGAAATTTCATGAAACGGGCCTAAGAAATTTTGGTCTTAAGTTAGCCTAACTTGGGACTAAGTTAAGACAGAAAACGTTTCATGAAATAGGCCCTAGTGTTGTGAAAGTAGAACGATTGTTTGATTACAAGCACACCATTAAAACGTGAAGACGATGGAGTATCAACTTTTCAAGTTGACACCGTTACTAATACCTAGCGACTGTGTGTAATGAGGGTGGAGTCATATATTTACTGGAACTGAATTTATTTTTAACCAGAAATTTAAAGTTCTTCTTTTTGATCGGGTGTGCATCTTTGAAACTTTTTCGGCAAATAAAAGTGAACATCTTTTTAGCGTTTGAGATCCGACACGGCAATGACATTTAGTAACAAGATTTGAGGCCACAAAATGAATGAACGGTCTGTCCTTCCTCTCACAACCAGGCACTCACAACCCCCGTCCTTACCATTTCTCGCACGTCCTTATCTGCTGGATAACTTTATTTGGTACAAGTGCGCTGATCAAATATTGACATTTTTACAGATGGTGAGAATCGATGCGTAAATTTGCGAGATAGGTCTACGAGTCTACCAATCCAGAACCCAGAAAGTGCGAGGCAGGCGATCGTCCGCTCGATAAACTGGGATTGATTTTAAATAGGTGCTACTTGTTCAAGTACATTTTTTGTAAATTGAACTTCTGGGGCCCGTTTCATGAAAACTGACTAAGGCTTGAGAAGATTTAAAAGACCAAAAAATTTTTAAGACCGAAATTCAGACTAATTTAAAACCGAAACTGAACATTCAGAAAACACCGTTTCGTGAACTCCAAGTCGGATTTTGGTATTCGATCTAACTTAAATAGAAATTAAGTCGGCTTTTGACAGAGGTGAGCATACAAACTACGCCTTCGCTACCTGTTGCAGATTCACAAAACTGAGGGAGGCGGTGTGTGAAATACGGTTTCAAGAATATTCTTGGACTTGAAACTTTTACTGGGGACTTGTTTACATACAATTAAGAGACAGTTTGCTTGACTCTGGTATGGCTGGAAAATACCTTTTCAAATGTGCGGGTACGTCGCACAGCATTTTCTCCAAACATTTTATAGTATCTTTGTTTTCTCTACGGCCTTTGCCAGTCTAGAATCGAAAGCAGACGATCTTCAATTTGACTATGTTTAGGGACCCTAGATTGTAAAAAATATCAACGAAGTTTGTCCTTCAACAGTTTACCATGAGAATTGTCCTAAGCCTGTTCCGTAGCAGGCTAACTTTCGGTCTTAGCTTAGAAAGTTGCGATCTTAGCCCATGAAACTGGGATAAGACATTTTCATTTTAGTTTTTTAAGTTAGTCCGATTTCGGTCTAAGTTAAAACAGAAAAGGTTTTATGAAACGGGCCCTTGGCTGATTGAAATACTACAAAAAAGAAACTATTTCTACAGATCGTTCGTTTACGTCTCCTAGCGGTGCCGCGTTGGATGACCACTGTTCCGCAATCATTTGTGTATATATATGACGTTTTAGGGCAGCATGAAGGTAGAGTACGGGGTGGGGAGGAGCACGTGCTCCAAATAATTTGCAAGCACCAGGGTGAAAGCGCGGCGACCCGCATAGGCGTAGGCCTGGGGGCAGGCAAGAAAGGAAGGACACATAAAAGAGTATTAAGAAAACAGTTCTCAACTACCATTGTTAAGCCATTTTTGTTAGGGGGCCTCTAGGCTTTGCAGTATAGATCGTCTAAACAGGCTTGACAACCACTCGTACGCGTGCATACATAAAAAGTCCGAAAAATATTAAGCACATATCATCCAGAGGGAATTGATTCATATTTTTAAATTTTATAAAACTGATTTTAGGGAATATAAAGCTGTGTTTCTCCTGGGACCCCTCTCTGGCAAGGGATAATGGATTCATCTGTCTCTTACTGCTTTTCGTTTTTTGTTGTATTTCGCTAGGTATAGATTGAGAATCTGAGCGACCTCGATGATAGCATCAACTGCTGCTCACTTCTTGTTTTTGAAACCATGTATCCTTTCATAGGTAGGGTTCCAGTACTAGAAGGACACCTGTTGATCCATAGTCATCTTCTGTTTTTTATTTACACCCTTCCCGCTCACAGAGGAGGAGGGGCAAAGTTGAAATAGATTTAATCTTTCTCTATTTTTGTGAAATCGTACATTTTATCTTAAGGAAGGTCACGTCTTGGACGGTTACTCCGTGATACATGCAACTGGTATTTTGTTCATTGTTAATCATTGATATAGCTTTTCATATTGAGAAGTCTCTTTTCAGACGGGTCCTCTCTTGGAGGGTTGGTCCGGCTTCGAAGAAGAGAACTTCGCATTAGTGAGGAAATTTATTCGTTTCTTGACGATTTTTAGTGATGAGAATGCTCCCAAGATGGGCTGAGCAATCTGACGATTGCGCTTAGAACTAGATGAAACCAATACTTGGGAAATTAGGTACCGAATTTGATAGCAATCGTTGTAAATTACACACTCAGGTGCTCGAGTCGTCGAGTAGAGTAAAATCTGCAGTGTCAAGGTTGTGACTGAAAGTGAGTGTAATGTTGTTCTGATTGCAGGGACCTTTCTTGTGGTCGTGGGTTCAATACTACTTGCTGACAATTTTGAAACTGAAGACTTGAATTGTAAAATTATCCGGGCATTTTCACTACAATAAGAAAAGCCCCTTTTCGCCAGTGATTGTACTCTAGTCAGCTAGCAAGACCACAAGAACACAGACCAGTAGAAGAGCGGCAACAGCCTAAGGTTGAGTGCAAGCACACTTGGGCAGCGTTCATTAGACCAAGTTTCTTGTGAGAAAAACGAGATCACCCAAAATCACGTGAGGGATGCAACCAGCTTGACGTCGATTAATCAATGAAGAAATCTCAGTAGTTCTCAAAATGCAGGATCCTGCGAGTAGCCACATCATTATTAAAGAACAATAACGTATGAATGTGACCTTCTCAAAGACAAAGGGCGTATCTTACATGTATTTAAAGGTTAGGCAGGTCACATCTCTTGACACTTTTGCTTTGTAGTTTCGGTTGGGCTAATACGGGGCTGGAGAAGTTTGACGAAGGTGCTAGTTTTCATTTATTACTCAATCCTTTTCGAAATTTTGTACAGGCCACTCTGCCCTTCCACACCTATTTTATTAATAACAGAACCCATCAGTTTACAAGGCGAAGACCCTTATAAGTGCTTCCCAAAATATGTATTTTCCCCTTAAATATCGGCTGTTACCAAACATATAGCATCACTGTTGATAAGTTAATATGGGAACTAAACATAATTAATCTGTTTGAAAAATGAAGTTTCAAGTTGAGATGCACTCACGCTTTGGCATTTTAAATGTGTAACCTATAGAAGTTATCATTTTGTTATTCATGTACTGCTCAGGTTGGTATTTTGCATGGTTGTCATGTTTTTAAAGGATCATCGAAGGGTGCATCGCCGCAAGACCATAAGACCGTCAAAATTCTACTCTTTTATTGGGAAACCGTTTGACAATAAAATTAGCTTTGATACTAAATGAAACGGTGAATTCCACTGATCCTGAATTTGGGATAGAAATTAAACGAAAAAAAAAACACCGGAGTCCTCGACACCACTACTTTACCTCACTCAACAAGAACTCCAAACGCACAGCGGGCCACAATCACGAGAAACACAATGGTAATTTACCTGAAAATAGCTAGAATAAACAAAGCCCACGTGACCCATACATTTACATATAAGCAGTGAGAGTTATAACAACGCGGAGAACAACCACCCCTACATACACCCAAGAGCGCCATTTGAAGTTCGAATTGATTAAATCAAATTTCAATACGGGATAATCGCTGCTTGGTTGATAACATATTTAATGATAATTACCCTGTTCATAAAGACTATCAAAAAGTTAAATGTGACAAGTCGGTTTTCGTAATGCATGCATATTTTGATTATCCGCCAGTGACAGAATAATTTGTCAGGTTTACGAGTAGGTTCGAATCGATTAAGATGAGCTCCAAAGATGCGGGTAATCCGCTGTTTGATAGAGTCTACAAATGACGAACACCTTGTTTCTACAGAATGGCAAAAACTGAATTGCGACAAGTCGGTAATTAAGTCGTTTTCATAGTGCATACCTATTTCAATTATCCGTCAGTGAATGAATAATTTGTCAGGTTTATGAGAAGGTTCGAATCGATTAAGTTTGTTTCCAATACGGGATATACGCTGTTTGATACATTATAAAAAAGACGAACACATTGTTTCTACAGACTGACACGAACTTAATTGCGACAATTTGGTAAGTATGTTGTTCTCAATTTTTGAAGCAATTTTACACTCAAACATGTCTGTCTGCGGTAATGAAACGTAGACAGATTTTTATAACGCGAAAAGAAATATTAGAGACATGGCGCACGGTGAGTTTGTATTCGTCACGAGTAATCGGGAATCCTCATGAGTAAAAACGCCGAAGCAATCTGATCCGCCATATCATGTAAGCTCATTTTTCAGCACTATTAACCTTACTATGAAACAAATGGCTTTGTCATTTCAACATTGACTCTGAGGCCAGAGATATTGGCAAATAAATGTTTAGAACATACAAAGTGAACTGTATAAATACATTACCCGGATCATCTAAGATGAAGAAATTGTCATCAGCGTATTCTGTCAATTAGTAGCTTACTGGCGATCCATAAATTTTGTTACATTTATATTTTTGATGTGTCTGATCACGAATCGACTATCCGAAGGCGTTTGACAGAGTTCCTCACATGCTACTATGGTACAGGTTACAAAAAACTTGGTGTCCATGGTAACGTATTTAAGTATTGAAATCTATGTGCGGCAAATTATGACAACGTGTGGGGACTCGAGAAGGGTTAACCGACTTTTTGACTGTTCTTCGTCTTGGGCCATGAGTGTAAATCAGAAAACAAAGATCACTGTTTTTTAGTAAGGGAGGGCCACTCAGAGGGTATGAGAAACGGGATCATGGAAATCAATTAGTGGAGGTCGTCTCCCAATATAAATATCTTGGAATATTTTTTACACCAAGATTAGTTTGGTCCAAAGCGACTAAAACTCTGGCACGTCACGGTAATGAAGCTGATATGACTATCTCTAAAATTAGTAACAGGTGTACGGAATTACCACTGAGTCTATCACTGTTTGATGAATACAGTCAGGAACATTCTAGAACCAGTATATGTTTCTAGAATGATTGAGTAGATTCCGAAAAGTTCTAAAATGTGCTTGAATTGGAGAAAAGTTCCAGAGCATTGTAAGAGACTATAAATACTGAGGCACAGTGAGCTGAAAGTCAGCTTCAAAGAATATCAAACCGGCATTTGCTGTATTAATAATTATTATGAACAACTTGTCCACAAAATTCTTCAAGTATGAAACAAAATAATGCTCTATATTCTCCAACAGCCTTCAGCAGCGTGGAAAAAATTCAAGCGTGACCTGCGCCTTTAGAGAATACAAGGCAACTGTGGCGGAAGACCACCCACTAAACATCGCATTATACAGTCTGTGACATACGTGTAGGGAGTAAGATTTGTTAGTTTATTCCTGCTTTCATCATTTGAGATTGACGCCACTGATGCTAACAATTTCTTACACCATTTATTTTTAATAATTGGCAAAAATAACGGTACAATACCTTTTTAGGTCCATGCACCTGCCCCGGAGCAGGAATAAGGAACATGCGTCTATAGCCTACGCGAGCCATGTCTGCAAAATTGTGATTACAAGTGATGTTCATGATGTCGGCGCAACACAATTATGTTATAATTCTGGCCATCTATTTGGACCGAGAAATAGTGATTGTTGCTAATGACTTAGGCTTACATAGACCTCTTTATGTGCAAGGGTTGCTGGTAATTTTTTTTGGTTTTCGGAGGAGATTTCTCAGCAACACGCCTGTAAGGTGCTGCGTGTGGGGGTGATATTTGGAATGACCAAAAGAAAAGGTATGTTAAAATCTGGTTATGGGTTTTGACTATAACTTGCAGACTTACTAACGCGAAAATGTATGTCAAGGTGATATAATTTCATTAACAAGGCAAGTAAATGCAATTTTAATACCATGCACTATGGGAAAGCGCACTCCGCCAATATCCGAAAGTCATTTCTAAAATTGGCTTAAAACATTTTGGTGAACTGGGTTGAGTTTATTTGATATTTCACCTTCTAAAAATGTGAGCTGATCTTTTTTGTCTGTTTGCTTATTTAGTTTTTTTATTCTAATTTGAATCAACACCTGCATTGATTTCAGAAAGATCCGAAAGAGCGAGTGCTGTTTCTGAGAAAATGCTGACGGCAATAAGGGCGTTTTTTTCAAAAACAAGTTATTCTTTGGATGCTAGGCATAACTGCATGCCTAGTCTATGACACCAGAATATTATGTATTCAAGGTAAAAACCAGTAGTGTCACTTCATCAACACGCAAAAACAACAATTTCCATGAGCAACGACATTTTTTCAACCCAACATAACAACTTCATCGTCGCAAACGCAAGGTCTAAAGGATTAAATTATTGGGCAAAAATGCATAATTGAGTTGAAAATTTCACTTCATGAGTAGATTTTTTTAAAATACACTAAAAGCTTTCTAAAACTCGGTTCAATGTAAATTTCTTCTTGTGAATGACTTTTCCTTCAGGGATGCTGTTCATGGAATGGATTTTTTGGAAATTCCTAATACCGGTAGATGTTATCAGAAGCCTATGCTTATCTAAATGCACACGAATACAGAGGCTTACAGGGGTTCTAGGCGTACATGAACTGAGCGAGCCTATATCTTTCAAGAATCTTCATTGCATTTAGCGAGCTAAATAGCAGTATGTATTTCTTGTACACGATGGGGTGCGCCAGAACATCAATTTCAAGCACGATTTTACTAAGTTTGTTGACATATAAGCACTTTTGCCTAATTACAAATCTGGGGATAGGTTCTAATATAGGCGCATTGGGCCTGGATACAAGCAATCACGGTAAGAACAAAACTTTGCAGCAAACTCGATTTCGTCTTGAATTTGCCTGTACTATTCCACTGTCCCCACATATGTCAAGCCATTGAAGTGCTTGCAACAAACTTCCTTCGAGAGAATCAGACCACAGGAGTGCGTCATCAACACATTTGGTGTAATTGGGTATGTGGGATACTATCCCGTCAAAGCGTCTAGTGTAACCATCTGCAGGTGCTGTGTAACCTCAGGGAGTTGTTTTCTAGCGGTAACAACCCCAAGGTGTAATAAATTGTGTGAGGTGACGGCCTTCCTCTCTGATTGGTACGCTATGATAGTTATTCCAGGCATCGAAAATGGTTTTCGTTTATTGTGCGTGACTGGTTTGGCCTGGTGAAATGGTAACGGGGTGTAAGGGGTTTCCCGCGTTACGTGTTCGTTGATCGGCCGGAAAGAGACTGTTAGTCGCTGGAGTCATGTGACACCAGGTGACAGGCACACCAACAGGCACTGGCTCGAGGACGCCAAGCCTGACATCCTGATACAGTCCGTCCTTTATACCATCTTGCAAATGAAGTGGGACAGGTACGGGAATATGGCGTGCCACATGTTCTGCGTTTGGGTCCGCCGTCGGTTTCAGTAGGGTGGCTCATCCATAAGCGGTAGAAGTTGCTGGTACAGATTCCATAAATTTCTCCCTATATATAATCAAGCAAAATATGATATCATATACAAACAAACTTCTATTGCAAAAACCTAACAAAACCTCTTTTACGGAAATATTAATGTTGTGAAAAATCTGCTCGAGCCAAAATGGTAATTTGTTCCACAAAATTTTAACATATCTACACTCCCAGAACAAATGTATATTTGATTCTGGGACTTCGCAGCAAAACGAACACAGATTTGAGTTTACAATACCAATTTTTTGAGAAAAAAATTTGTTGGAAGAATGTTATGTATAATTCCATAATCAAACCACTTCATTTATGTATTAGTATACCTGCCAATAGCACTATTTATGGAATCCCAATCCATACTTTCATTAGTATGTTGATCTTGTTGTGATTTTATTTGATTAGAGTTCCAGGTCAAGAGTAAGTGAACGATAGATGTTTGTGATGATCTGGGTTAACGCTCAGGAGTTGGTAGTTGGTCGACTCACAGGTTGGCTGACTGTGTGACCGTTTTCATAGAAGAGAAAAAGGTCTATTTGTGCGGAGGCATACACATTCAGGCTACAGTTCAACAATGACAACGGTCATCTGAAAGAAACACAAGAACGTCTTGGCTAGAACCCGTTAATATCAAAAATTGCGTTCCCTGAAAACCTTTCACATTATAGGCGAACACCACTGGTGTGGTTCTGTATACTAGTTTTATTCGTATATTGCTAATGCGAAAACATTAAAGACCTGGTTGCAAAATGCCCATGTGGTTCCAGTATCCGAAAATACTTACTACATGAAATCTTATTTTCGACACCCTTTCTTTATATTCTTTTCGCCTTTTTTGCCAAAAGCGATTTTTTAACCGTATTTGACCCTTCTCTGTGAGCGTATAATTACCGGCTTTCATCGGTTATTTCCGTACCCACATTTCCGTCTCATCAGTTCAGGAACTCGTCCTGAACGCTGCATTTTTTCCTTGTAACTGAATGTGCTATCGCTTGCCCGAAAAGACTTCATTATTTTGTTTTATTAGTAATACCTCGTAATTTGTTTGCATATGCAGTGTATTTATAGTTTGTAGTTAGTGGTCGTTGAATTTTTTGGAATGTTACGCGTACTTATTATGGTAAAATAGCATTTTTGGTGTTTAGTTCCTTACGTAGGCCGGTCGAACCTAGGAACCAATACGGGTCGAACCATTTTTTTCGTTTTGATTTTTTTCTCGATTTGAAAAAGTATTTTGCTATCATCGGAAAGTTAGTGCATTCTACTCAGAAAAAATCGAAAAAGTATCAAAATCGGGGCAAGCATAGTAAAGATATTGCAATTTTTGTGGCGAAATTTGGGTCACTTTGTTCGGATCGCGTCGGCCATATTGGAGGACAGCGGGATGAGTTACGAGTTTAAAACTTTGTGTAAATTGTTTTCGCCAACAAATTACGGTGACATATCTTTACTTACTATTCTGCACGATTTAGCAGTGTTCACCAAATTTCAGCCTCGCAGTTGTTACTCATTAAGTGATAAATGTGCTCATAATTCCCGTTGCACTTCGTCTCATTTCTGGCGGCACCGACAACATGGCGACTTTTGCTGAACTGAAAGGCAGGTTCAATCGGCTACTTTGTAATTTGTGAAGATTTAACGTTGATACATTTTGACAAACGTTGCTACAAAAAAGGAACTTTGTTCAATTTTCGTGTTTTTTGTGCAAAAATATAAGATATATTATTCGAATTATTTTACTGTGAATTTCCCATTCAGGTGATCTTACACTAAGCTAAAAAATAGTTGAAATAATTTTGAATTGGTTTTTCGTTTGACTGTCAACTGCTGTTCAAGGCTTGATTCGGTGTCACAAAATGATTCATCTTTTTCTAAATTTTAAGTCTCAATTGCTTTCAAGTCATGTTTTGTAACTTATTGCTTCTTAATTCAGGATATCAAGTCAACAATATGAATAATCTTAATTTGGGAAATAAGCTATGTTGGATTGTGAAGCTTCAAGCCTCCAATTCTTGTTCCTTGCAACTTCATATTTATTTAATCATGCTTGTCAAATTCTGGTGTAAGGAAACACTATTCGGTCACCATGGTAATAGCTACATGTAAGTCCACTTTCATAACATGGAAACTTTTGCTGTTGCATCCGCGCACCCCCCCCCCATTTGGCGAAGTGGGCAAAAAGGTCCGCCCCCGAGAGACAAAAAGCCCGAGAAAATGGGACAAAAGTCCACTGCACAGTGGTGCACCCGTTTTTTTTTTAGTCCGCCCACTCTTTTTTTAGCAAAAGCCCCACATCACCGGGAATTCGAGCCCCCCATATTGAAGGCTGGGTGCGTGCTGAATAATGTCTGTAATGCTAAATGTTGTAAGGTATTGTATATTTTGAGTTACTTATTATGTTAAAAGTTTGAATCATTTTGGGTTAATGAATAAAAATGATAGCATTTTGTATTGGACTTGTCATGCTTATGTGCTCGAACGAGCCCCTTATTTGGAGAAATGGAAAAGGTCTGCCTCAGTCACAGAAGCACGAATTCAGAAAAAAGTAGAAAATAAGACAATATTCCACTAGAAGACAGGAAGTACCAAAATTTAGCGTCTGCAATTCATAGCTCTGAACATACCCAGTGAATCTTATAGTAAAAGATAGACATTCCCAAAAATTCCAGCCCCCATTCTTTTAGGCTTGGTGCGCTTATACAAAGTCTGGGCAAATCTCTATTGAAAGCCAACAACTTTGCACAGTTCGCCAGAAGTACCCAAGTTCTAAATAAATCTCGTTTGAGCGAGCGTTGTGGCCAGCGACCAGTTTGTCCTAAGGGTAGCCTTGGCGCAAAGCTGTATAGGCCTACATGTACAAACGAGCTGTATTTTGACGATAGTCTTCACTGGTAGCTGGCACTGAGGCTAGCTAAGGTCTGCCGCGGCAGTGTGACACAGGACTAACCAGTCCGTAATTTCATGCAAGTGTCTGAAACTATCTTTGAATATATGCGGTATTTATGATTTGAGCATTTTACTTCGAAAAAACAGTTCGCAACCGCATGCATTTACCGTTCGTCAATGTCTGGTCTGGATCGGCACCGGGTCCGATACGCTGCGGCCCCGAGTCCAGCAAAATAATTTCTGTCAAAACTTATTCGCCACATTTCTTCAGCAAATTCGATAAAGTTGTCCGTATTTTGATTTTATTAAAATTAAGGCGCGCTGTCGATTATTTTATCCCCGTTTGCAAGCTGGTAACAGGCACTCGTCCATCCACACTGACGGCCGTTTTCTTAGCCTGGGTTCCTGAATGAATTGTACTTCCGGGTTCGCGGCAAGTTCAAAATGGCGGTGGTTCTTCGGGTACAAATTGTGAGTGGTGCGTTCATTTAAACTTTTTTCGAGTACGAATTGTGTGTTACTTATGGGGTAGGTACTTCTTGGATCCTTATAACATCCTCTAACCATGTAATAAGGGTTAACAACGCGTGCGACCAGGTCTTTAAAACAAAATTTGCCCTTTTTTTCTCACGACGGGCCTACGCGAAACACCCACCTGCGCCTATATCAGAAATTTAAGGCGCATGTGCCTGTATTCGAACTCCTGAGGAAACATTTTGTTAAAAAAGCACTGGATTCGGATACAAATGCGTAGGCCTAAATAAGTACGAATACTGTAACAATCAGAAATTCAGTTATCGCACATAAACGTCACCAATAAATATGTAAATCAAAAAGTAATCTTAAACCTTTAATACTTGTTGTCTTTGCATGTTGAGTTGCAAGATTCTGCATTTTGAGTTGCAAGATATTTCGTGATGTATTGAAGAATTTTCATTTTGTCTGTGCGAAGGACACCCGTATTTTCTGCAGCAGCTGTGCTGTCTCGCCCCAAACAAGGGAGGCAATTCCGCGACATCTAACTCGAATTTCGTGCCCCTTATCACCTCGCACTGAAAATTAGGTTCATGAGACTGAATGCTGATGTTACAATTATTTTGCAGCCTGAGAAATCCTCAAAAGAGCCAAGCAAGCTATAATGAAGGCGGTATACATCATTGCCCTTTTGATCGTCACCGTAATGCTCTCAGCAACGTGAGTGCTAATGCTCATCCAGCAATTCATATTACGTTCCTATGGCAGTTTTAGTTCAAATCATTTCAAATGAAAACAGAACAATTAAATACAGTCAAGCAAGACACAGTCAAGTACTTACAAAAAATGAATGTTTTGATCGTCGGCCTGGTTGCAGTCACCTTCAAAATGATACTTAGGTGGACTTGCAATCACAAGATAAAGTTCCTACGGCTTGGGCCACATAAGGATGTCACAGATGTCAGAAAGTCAGTGCATATTGACCCACGTCACGGTTCATGGCCCTGCCCCTAGTTAATGATATGACTCACCAATCGGATGGAATTACTTAGTGATAAAGCAATGGGAACGTGTTTCACTAAATGTCACATTAAGACGTATTTTACGCAGTCTGAAGGTAGACTTAGGCCTACGCAAAAACAGAGTGTTTAGAGAGCGTGTAACTTCTATTAGACCCTGCACACATTTCCATGAGTTCAAGTTGGCCGTATGTGTCATCGATATTTTTCTTGATGTTTGCTGTTTCATATACTTCTAATTTTCACAGCAATCGAATATTCATTGTTTTTTTTTCAGCGACACGGAAGCTGACACATCGGGTGACAAGGCTTCTTCCCGGGCTTTCCTTCACAAAGTCAGCCGCCGCGCGGTACGTCCCCCAATGGGGTCATCTTTGGACGCCGAGGGAGATGCAAATAAAATGAGTGCTTAAGCCGGTCTGGGGCTGATGTTTAAGAATCTTGAACCAGTAAAGAACGTGTCTCCAGACGGGTTCAAACGTGAAAATCCATACTAAATAAATTAAACGATATGATGCATACTACAATGTCTTCTTTCTTTCTTGATAGTCAAACTGCATGAGTTGGGTCAATTATATAATATTTGACCTCCGATCAATATATTATCGGTTTTCCTCTGTTATTTCCATGACTCGAGTTGTCCAAGGACAGTTTAAGACTTTTAAAATACTTTTGTGAACGTGTTTACATCACCTGAGTAGTAATTGAAATGTTGAACACAAGTTTGTCTAAACTGTTCAAATAAAAACTTTACCTATGTTAGTTGGAAGGCCTAAATGAATTGAAATACACTACCGGATGCTAAGGACAACAGAAAACGTCGGATGATGAACGATATATTTGGATATTTCAACAAGTTCCAGACAAATATCTTTTTTCTGACGCCATTTTGCAATGAGAAAAGATATTTTAATATCTTCTACTTACCTAGGTTTGACTTTAAAGAGTTCCCGGCATGACTCTGTGTCTCAAAACGAATTTTATTAAGACATCTGAAGACATTTGATAGCCTTTATTATACCTGTTGATAAGAAATAAGCCAAACATTAAAAATATGTATTTTTCTGTTATCGAGGCTGTCCGTAATGGGTGGAAGAGCGACTCCGCCGTTGTCGTTTTTACCCGTGCGATACTGAGGAACTATCAGGAAAGTGGACAGAGAGCCGCCTTTTTCAGACACGAAAAGGTACGTTTGTGGAAGCTCTAGTAACACCAATTTGACTGAGAATGGTCTCTGTGTCCAATTTCCTAAATAAGGAAAAGTTGCTCAGAAATTTCGCTGATTTTGGAAATCGAATTCATTGTCTGATTCTTCCAGTACTCGAGTGTAAAACCCATATCTACTCTCTTCACTGTCTGCATACTAATTGTCCACTTCTCGCTCAAAATCGTTCTCGTCTCCTGATCGGTATTCCGCCACTACAATTGATTGTAAAGTGACCAAGGGTCTTCCACATATTACAACATTTAGCGGGAAACTTAGAAATAACCAATTTTTCTTCAACATTAAAAAATAAATCGCGGCTAGTTGGTGAGATTTTATGGTATTCATTTCATATTAGCCAACAGAAACCTCAAGCACTACGAAAATGCATGGTGGGAAATCCTAGCAGCACACGTTTTTAACCCTTATTAAATGATTAGAAGATATTATAAATAACCGAGCAGTACCTATTCTACAGCTAATACACAATTCTTAGTCCAAGAAAGTTTAAATAACTCATGATTCCGTCCCAATGAACACAGTCATTTTAAACTAACCGCGAAACTAAAAGTATAATTCATTCAGGAACCTTGGCTTAAGAACGCCGACTGTGCGATTTTAGCAGTGTCTGTTACCAGCCTGCAAACCTTGGTAAACTAGTCGACCGCAGACCTTAAAGGCGAATGCCACCCGATTTAATTAGCCTTTCTTGCCGTCTTAATTAAATAAACATATAGTTATTTCAAAGATCGTCTTTATTAGAATGAAGAGGATCTGTAAATAAACAAAAGCAGGTCTTAGCCTAACGATATGATAAAGTTCTACTATATGAAATACGGCTTACAATAGTCTTATTTACCAATAAAAGAGTCCGACAGCACAATCGTGGGTTGAAGCGAGTAGCGGAAGTACGTCCTATAGCGACACCTATCGTTCGCCGAACAAAGTATTCTCTACCTCCCCCCAGTTATTTGTGGGGGTACACAAATGACTAAATAAATGTCGGAAGGTAACGGTGTCCTAGTTCGTGACAAAGTCAGTTAACCAAGACGGCCGTTGGCGAGTCCTGATCGAACGCCTGGGGGCGGGGGTCGGTGGTGGCGGGTCAGCAGGGCGATTACAAGCATCATCACGCGGAGGCACGAGGGGTTCGGCTGGTGGACTGGGCGGCAATCGGCAGTCAGTTGTGGCGTCCTCGACATGGGGAGCAGGAGGCGTGTCACTGACAAGCCCGGTGTCAGTGGGCTTGGGTGGCGTCGGGAGTGGTGAACTAGTGACGGGCGGTGGTGTGGGAGCAGACGGTACGGTGGCGGGTTTCACAGGGGTGTATTTGCGAAGAAAACGTCTGTTTCGCAGAGTGATGCGACCGGAGCCATGTACCCGGATCACGTACTGATCGTATTGCTTAACCTCAATGATTTGGCCGGTTTTATCCCACTTGAGAGGATCGGGGCCGGTCTGATTCTGGATTCTGACCATATCACCAACAACCAAGGGTGGAAGTTTCTTTGTGTGTTCCGACAAACGCTCACCAGATTTGAAATGACGATGTCGTAAAGCCGATTCCCGCAACTCTAGGGTTTCTGACCAGGTAGAATGGGGGTGGTAACGGCCTGGGCGGATAGGGATGAAATCCCGGATGGGACGCCCAAAGACGCACATGGCCGGGGAGAGGCGGGTATCCTTGTCCGGCGTGTTTCTGTACTGCAAGATCGCTCTCTGGAACGCATCTACGTCAAGTTCACCATGTGGTCCCGTGTTGTCACAGATGAGGCGCTTCACTGTCTTAACCCCGANACATCGAAGTTTGATGATTTATTGGTGCTAAACGATGACTCCAAGCGATAAGCTGACACCAGTAACCCGTGTTGTGAACTGCTGAACAGAACGCGTGTGAAACCGATGACGTAATTGGATAATTTCAACACCTCCGTCTGCCGTCAGGTGTCAGGTAACGCAACCGCACTTGTCGTTATGGCGTAGAACTACTCGATCTAAATTGATACAAATTAGGTTGTTTTTTGGGTGGCATGCTCCTTTAACTTTAATAAAAAACAAAATGAGGCAGTTTGTTTCGAAATTGTTGATAAAATGTGGCAAATAAATTCTGACAGAAATTATTTTCCCGGACTCGGCCTTTGTCTTTCCAACATTGATTCTGAGGCAAGAGATATCGAAAAATAAATTTAGAACATACAAAGTGCACTGTATAAAGACATTACCCGAATCATCTAAAATACAAAAAATATGATCAGCATATTCGGTCATAATTTTTGTTGCATTTATACTTTGGTGTTTCTGATTACGAATCGACTTTCCGAAGGCGTTTGACCATACATTATAGACAACTTATTCTATGGTTTGACAGAGTATTTAAAGTCTTGAAATCTGAATTCAAATACTTTTGCATATCACGAATCGAGAAATAATAACACACTGGTGCAAACACGTACGTTGTATATATATAGATTATTACATGGTGATGTCGTTATCCCCCGTTATCTAGAGCCCGAGTGGATTTTGGAGAATTATCGCCCGAGGGGCGTTCGCCCCGAAGATGATAATTCTACAAAATCCACGAGGGCTCTAGATAAGGGGGGTAACGACTGAGAACATATAATAATCTATTTATACCACATACTGAAGGAGAAACATTGCAATGAATCGATCTACCTTTCTCGACTCGCCTCGGCTTTGCAACTACTTTCTATGTCAGAGGCCCGAGGTCGGAGGACGTGACCTTTTAAGAAAAGATGAGCTAATTTTGTCAAATAATGATTTTACTCAAAACCAATTGAAAACTTAAACAAAATAGAAATAACGTGAATCTATAAATTAAAGTTTAGCAACTATTATAGCTTACTACACATTTTATCACGGTAAGCTTCGACCGGGAAAATACGGTCTGCTAAAGTAGGTTACCACTACTAACTGAGTATAATGCTCAAGTCAAGGGATCCCGACGACACGACACCCGCATTCAAATTGGAGATTGGTGATTTACAAGTGAGAGAACACGAGAGAAAAATTTCACTGAATTAAAATATCGTTTTTATGGAAATTATGCGTCTTATTTTTCATAGCGTATAAATGTCGGTACAATGCCCTTTGCTGAACATGCGATTGTTGCGCGTGCTCATTTAAGTATTCTATTTTCACGTTTACACGAGTGGTGTAGTGGTAAAGTCGGCGACTCGAAACTCTTGAGGTCCGGGTTCGAAACCTGCCTCGAAATCCCGCCAAAATGTTATCTCACGAGAACGAACGTAGGTCTTGTAGACGACGAGGTAGGTGGCTGAATGAGAGAGACCGCGTTGAACTGAACAAAGGAAATATGGGCGACCAATCAGGTGTCGCGTAGAGAAATGTATGAATACAAAAGTAGGCCCTTGAGGCTATAAATAGAGATGAGTAATGCAAAATAAACCCTAAGGACTGGTATCAAAATAAAGAGACAAATGTCAAAATAATGACGATAAATGCATTTAACAAGTTAAATTTAATTGGTCGTAATCTATTTTGCCAGGGATACGCCACGAGCTATGTTGCAGAGTAAAACAAGAGGAGGATTGCGAATACTGTCATTTATTATGACGTAAATAGATAAAACTAACTAAGACTCTGCAAGATGGGCATGGACAAAACGCCATAATGGCAGCACGGGAATGCTGACATCGCCCATCCGAGGAAGCGGAACCCGGGCAATAACAAGGTTAAACTATGATAAAATATAGGTACTAATAACGGTATAACAGAAAACTAGAATACATAAGTCTAAAATATAAAAAACAAGAACATAACGAACTGGAAGTAAAGGTAACTAGAACTAATGACTAGAAATTGAAGCCTGCAACTACAGACCTTGGGCCACAGTCTGCAACAACAGACCTGCGAACGGGAGGAGGCCGACTGCAACAACAGACCTGACCTAGGGGGCTGAAACCACAGACCCAGGGGAGTGGGAGGGGCTGAAAAGCAAAGTGAGAGAAATGGGGAGCTGCAACAACAGGCTCACCAGGAGTTCAAGAAGCCTGGGGAAGAGGAAAAGCAGACATGCGAATGTACATGTAGTTTTTTAGTGCGTCAGATTTCCAGCGCCCCATGCGCTGGATCACCGGTTCAGGGACGCCACGGCTTGCCGCAGAGGTGGCGGCGCCAATGCGAAAGCTATGTGACGTATAAGACTTGGTGTCGAGTCCTACAAAGGAAACCACTTTAGTTAACATGGAGTTGAAGCAAGAACGTGTAACCGGTGATCCCCTGAGGTGTTGGAAGAAGGGGCCAGGAGAGGGCTGAAAAGTAGACAAGAACAAGGTTAGGGCAGCTACTGGGCAATGGGGAGATTGGCTGGACGGAATTGTAAGTGAGACTGGTCCCGAGCTGTGCTTGAAGGTACGCATAGTGATGACCACAGAATCGCCAGAAGGGGGGAAGACGATGTCGCTGACCTGTATGATGTGGGAGGAGAGCGAGGAGGTGACTGTGAATTCACCAACCCTGAGGAAGGCATGGAAGGCTAGGAGGAACATAGCACGTGCGAGAACCGAGTCGGCAAAAGAGCCGAGTGCAGAAGGGCAGGCGTCAAACAAGCGGTGAAGCAAAGCGGAAGTAATGGACATGCGTGTGTCAGAAGAAGGGCGCAGATTGGAAGCGCCTTTGAGGATTTTTTTGATGAAAAAGGAGTAAGTGGGGTCAGGGAGGTTGTCAAGCTTGTGAATAAAACTAATGGCAGAGACATAGGACTGGATAGACGAGCTATTAAGGCCAGATTCGAAGAGATGAGAGATGTAGTGGGCCAGGAAAGAGGTATTAATGGGCAAGGTGAGCGGAGAGTTGTTAGAGGAGACGTGAAATTGTGCGAGGTTATGCAGGATGCGGGTGTAGGACTGAAGAGTGGAGGGGGCCAGGGAAGCCCGGAGCAGTCTGGTCACTCTGTCAGGAGGTGCGGCGGGATAGGTGTCGGATGAGGGCTGAGCCAAGAACCCTGGGAAACTGCATCAGCGATGATGTTAGTGTAGCCGGGGATATGTTTTGCCCGAAAATGAACATTAAAGGTAAGAGCGAAGATGACCAGACGACGAACAAGAGACATAATGGGGGCGTGGCGGAAGGAGGTCTTGTTGATAATGTCAACGACAGCACGGTTGTCGCACAGGAAGAGGATCTTGTGGTTGGCGAGCTTTGAACCCCACAGCTCTAGCGCTATGACGATAGGAAGGAGTTCCTTGAAGGTGATGTGATGGCGTTGCAGGTGCTCGGGTCACGGGCAGGCAAACAGGAAGCTCCCAATGTCGCAGCAAAACCCCCGTTGGAGCCCTGAGCATCAGAGTACAGTTTGATGGTGTCTGAAGATGTCCACTCGTCGAATAGGAACAGTGTTTTCCCATTGAAGCCTCGGAGAAAGATAGACCAAGCCCGAAGGTCAGCTCTAGCTTCTTTATTGAGAGTGACGAAGTGGTCTGGTCTCGAAATGCCGATGGTGAGGTTGATGAGTCGGCGCAGGAAGGCGCGGCCGGGCACGATGACGGAGCAGGCGAAGTTTAGTAGACCAATGAGGGATTGGAGGTCGCGAAGAGTAACCTTGCGGCGCTTTTGGAAGTCGAGGAGGAGGTTGGAAGCTCTGTCCACCTTGTCCTGTGGGAGAGAAGCAGTCATGGTGGCAGAGTCGAGGTGGATGCCATAAATGGTGATGGAGGTGGTCGGCTGAATTGTCTTGTCGTGGTTGATAGGGATGCCTAGGGAGTCGCAGAGTGATATGAATGCGGCGAGGTCCCGGGAGCATGTTGGCGAGGATGGGGGGGGCCCACGAAAAAGAAGTCATCGAGGTAGTGCGAAACGCCGGCGACCTTCAACTTGGTTTCCAGGATCCATTGAATCGCAGAACTCATCTTTTCGAAGATGTTGCAGCTGGAGGCACAGCCAAATGGCAGGCACCTGTCGCAGTAAAAGTTGTTAGCCCAGGAGAGACCTAAGAGGTGGTAGTTGTCAGGGTGCACCGGTACGATGCAAAAAGCGTCCTTGATGTCAGTCTTAGCCATGAGGGAGTGGCGCCCAAACCATTGAACCAGGCGGATAGCGTCCGTGATGGATTTGTACTGGACGTGGGAGAATTGAGGGTGTATGAGGGAGTTAACTAAGTTAGAGTGACGAGATGGATATGACAAGTTATGACTGAGACGAAAACTGTTAGGGTGAGATTTAAGGATGAGGGCAAGGGGTGACGAAGAGAAAAGGGGGAACGGGGGGATGTGAAGGGACCGGCATAGCGACCCAGCAGAACCTCAGTCTGTATTTTCTGAAAGGTAACTTCGCGATTACGGAGAGCTGATGGGTGGTTGGTGGGGGGATTGGAGTGACATATCGGGGAGGCGCCGAGTCTGAAAACAAAAATGAAACCATTGATAAGCTCCGTAGTCGAAAGGGAGTCGTAGCCTAAAAGGAGAGGTTTAAGTTTGCTTACTTTTACGGGTGTTGGGATACCTGGCAGGTAGGTTGGTGGCTTTGGAGGTGCATGACCGCGCTGGGTGGTTGACGCCGCAGAAGCCACAACAATGCTGGTATCGGCAGAGGGGAAGGTTGCAGGACTGGTCGTTGAACTTCCAGCAGATACCTGTGGGGAAAGAGTTGGGGTTAGGGGTTTGGGCACGGGGGCCTCGAAAAAATGTGGAGGTGTTGGTTGGGTGACGTTGGATCTTGTTGAACTTGAGGCAAACTTGGCGCCACAGGTCCCAGTGGATGTGGTCCCACTCGAAGGGGAAAGAAGACCGGAATTTCCTGAAATGGGTATCATAAAACAAGGCTGCAGAAAGGCCGTAGTGTGTGTTGCAGTCATGAACTATGGTCGAATACTTTGGGAGCTTAGGAGCATCCTGTGGAAACTTCTGGACCAGGATGGACTGGAAAATATTGAAGGCCTGGGTCCACTGAAGTATGAATGAGATGGCCTTTGGACGTGCGGAGCTGGAAAAGACGGGAGTGTTACCGGTGAAGGAGATGGAGATAGAGGGAGTGGAGGAGGCGGATGGCTCACCTGAAAGGAGAGAAGAAAAGTCAATGAACTCGTTGTTGAAGATGCGTTGAGGAGTTTTGGAGTCGACATGAAACCCCAGAGGCAACGACACATACAAATTATTTGAAGAAGGGTCAATACCCGAAAAAGACGGAGACGGAATGGTAGTTGCATCGGAGGCTGAAGGTGGAGCGGTGAACGTCGGCTGGGAGGGGTAGACCGGAGGTGACGGGTCCAGCGGCTGGCTAACGGTGGGCGGCGGAGCGGCAGAATCTGCGTCATAAAGTCGTTTCAACTCTGCAACCAGCTTAGCATAGTCAATGACGGGCGGCGATGGCTGGATTTCGGATGTTGCTGGAAGCGCTGGTGGAGGACGCGCGAAGGGACTTGCAGACTTGCGGGTGGATGCCCTGGTGGCTTTCTTGGGTGCCATGCTGGAAAAGGAAAAACATACTGAGTAGACCACCGGGGGAAAAACCCAGGGTGGCGACCCCTGTGCGGGGACAACCGCCAAAGGGAAATGAGTAGAAAATGGGAAGTACAGCGGATATAATCATCCCGAGAGGGAAGCAAGAACCTCGTCGTGGAAACACCGCCGAAAGTAGTGGTTAGAACAGGGTATTGTAAGGCCCCCTGCAGGCAAACCGCCGAAATGGAATTGAGCGAGCGAGGTATTAAAAAGTGGAAACAAGAGGTACAATCCCTAGGAGGGATAGAGGTTTAACTAGGGGGCTACGTAAGCTAGAACAAGGAGAAAAACCTTCAAGAAACCGCCGAAATAATGTATAGTTCGCAGGGATTAAGCCTCCCTGAGGGAAAACCGCCGAAAATGAAAGAATTGTAGAGGAGACGAATACGGGGATATAATAATCCCATGAGGAAAGAACCTCGTTGAGAATACCGCCGAAAGGAGAGATTAATATGACAGGGCATTATAAGGCCCCCTGTAGACAAACCGCCGAAAATGAATATTTAGAACGAGGTGTAAGGTAGGATATAACGATACAAAAAGGCACCAGGTGTCAACGTGAATGGTAGTTGTTTCAGCAATAAGACTTTATACATTTGTTCAAGGCACTTTGAAGATGAACGTTTTTTAAGAGGCTCTGGTAGGCCTACTACTTAATCCTGTCTTCACAAATCCATTTTTGTTTTCTCCGTTTTGATGAAAACTATCTGGTAAACTTTTTGCGAAAATTGTCCGCTAAATTTCTTCCAAAGGTAGTGACTCGTGAACTCTTGTCCTTACTAGGAACTTCAGCCATAGTCTAGTGAGCGAATTAACCGAATTACTCTTCGCTGGCCCTGATCAGACCGTTGGTCTCAGCAGAATGCGCACATTTGGCCAGGATTTAGATCAGCGACTTCAACAAATTCACATTCGTGTACGAATAAATAGAACGCTGGTAAAACCTTTAACATAAATATACATTACATTATTACTTCAGAAATAACCACCTAGACCAGTCAAAATCTATCTCGCAATTCAACAGCAGGTTACACACTCATTTCATGTCATATATATGCCGCACAAAATCTCTCTACTGCAGTCTATGAAAATGCAACCAACTTCTTTGAAAACATGGAACAGGAACACCAGAGGGGTGTGAAGGTTGTTTTTATTCTTCGATGTTAAATTTTTGTAAGCGGACAAATGGTTTTTAAATTTCTGCCTTAAGTCCTAACATTTCCAAACTTAAGCCTTTCAAACGAACGTTTATGACGAAAACCAAATTCTTCAACCAGTTTTGTAAAGTCCTATGCCACCTGTAGGGTATATAATGAGCCAATCCCACTCCTAATGTAACAAAATGGTCCCGTGCATGAAGGATACTAAATATTACCCTTCTGAAATATTACCGTATTCGCCCTAATAAGCGGCCAGGGCGCTCAGAAAAATCCGCTTCAGGAAGGGGGGGGGGCGCTTATTATAGCCCAAAAGTGGTTAAAACCCGGTCTCCGAAACAGCTGAAATCGTAAGCTAGAACTGAACAAATTTAAGCTCCGTGACGCATCTGTAACCTATGACAGAGTTTTTACAAAACTGCTGTGCATTGCTATCAAACTTTGTAGTTAAGTTACTAGCATTTTTCAGAAAATCCCACTGCCAAAAATTGCCGTGAATCAGGTTTCAAGCTCCTCAGCTTGGTTTAAATACATATTAATAAACCATAAAAATGGTTCCAGTGCAATGGGCCCACATGTCTGGTAAAACGTGTATCATGCAGCTCCTGATTTAAAAAAAAGGTCTCGTTTTTTTTCATTTTGGTCCGGTGTAAATAACGCCACAGACCTGGAAATCCAGCGAAACACTTCTACCTTACAAATCTGACAATCCCTAGTCTCAGAAAATTTGAGCACCCCGCACGATACTAATGATGAAATTCCGGTGATGATAATTACCCACTTTGTTTATTTACTTCACCTACACAATTTGAAACAGTTGTTAAAATGAAGCCCATTCGAGTAAGCACCATGTGGGTCCCTATGCCAACTCAGTATATGATAGAACCCAACAAGCTCAAGTTGCAGTCAAATCAGGATGGGCATAAATAAGGAAATTTATTGTATCAACAGATTGGCCAAATAAGAATAAGATACAAAGTGTTACTACTTTGCACACGTGCACGATACTTGGTCTATTATTTTCCCGCCGTAAATGCATGAACCAATCAGATCACCAATGGCGCAAAGTTTTCGAAAACATCTCGATTCTTAGGGAGTGCTGTTAGTGCTCTATTTATTTTCAAAACTTTATTGTGTTCCATTTAATTTATTTTCTGTTCAACTCAGTGAAGCCACTTAATATGAATGCATTCAACACAATTAATGCATTGTAAAAACCAAAAGTTATGCTCTATCAACATTAGACAAAATCAGTACATTCTTTTCTTAAAAAATGGGTTAAAAGTTAGAAACAAAGGACACAAGTTTCCATCACTTGTAATGTCGATTTTCGACATTGATGTTGGGGAGGAACATCAGCCTGGCGACAGCAACACGGAATCGTACGAAGGCGATGATTTTCAAAATTTGATTCGTTTTTGTTGTATGTCTTTTTTCCCTACGGTTCAGGGTTACTTCTGAATCCAGGAACAAGAACTGAAAGAGGCAGGGTTCGTGATAACTTTGGAGAACGGTAACATTTATATAAGGTGTTACAATTGTCATCGATATTGCCATCTCCTCTGTTTTCATCCAACCTTCCCTGATGAAAACTTGAATGAAGAGGACCTTCAGTACTTGAGTGAGCACGGTATACTGTGTGATTTATGTTGAATTCACAGGATAACCAACGTCCCTTTTAAGGGCCACTCAACACTTCCCACAAGAACTGCTCACTTGAGAATGTTGAATTATAAACGTGGAAAGGTTGAACTAGTCAAATCGCTGCAGTGGCGCATTTTTTAATTCGAAAAAAAATTAATATTTTTCTAAACCAAAAACGTTATATAAGTATCTTTTTCATTCATAAATACTTCTTGGAATTTGTGCACAAACATGCTTTCGTAGTTTTCTCAGTAGGCCTATGTGAACCATAAATCACAAACTGTCCGATAACTATGCTGTTATCATGGAGTGTACTAATACAAGAGAGTTCCCTTCGCCATTTTACCATTCGCCGCAATGGTTACCGGTCGAAACACTAGCGCTCCAAGCGGTGAGTAATCAACACTTAGTTAGGAGCACAGTCCAAACAATGTAAACACTCATAAATTCATACTTTAATGACACTCAACGTGCAATAAAATTACTAAATTACTGTGTAATTGAAAATGGTTAGAATACATAAACTAACATCCACTTACAATCGAATGAGAAAGAAAATGTGTATTTTAATCAATATTAAAGTGTATTTGTTCTTATTCTCTTGAAGCTCCCTTCAAAATCCATCATGGTTTTGTTTCATGCTTGAGTCCTTAACAAGGCAATTATCGTTCCTTATAACAGTTCATACCTCCATGGACTACATAATTTGAATGATTGCTCCTGGGGGTTCAGAGGGGAATTCCCCCCAGGTGCCAGCTAAGGGGGTACCAGGCAAAAACCAGGTGGGTGCCAAATGGGTGTTGACCCCCTCCCAGGGAGCTTACATGGGAGGACTGCTAAACAGGTAAAAACCAATGGGTATGTATGCCACATGGGTGTTGAGCCCCTCCCATCATCACCCACATTTTGATTGCTCCCCTGACAATTGACAAACATGTTGCTCCCAGCTCACTACTGGTTTCATCTCCACCCAACAATTTCGCATGTGTTCACCAGGCTACTAGCAATGCAGACAATTACTCTGTGCAGTGGGAGTTACATAAGTGAGAAGAAGAAAGCAAGGCAATTCATCACTACCACAAAATCGTAATACAATTTTAGAACATTTCATTATTTCTTAGACATGCCAGTGTAGGGTAAACTCAATCACACTTTTCCACTCACCAACAGTTACAAGTCAGTTGCTAATCTGTAGAATAGCTCACTTACAAAACAGTGACATTGAGTATATCATCAATCATAACTAGTCAAAGTTCAAAATGTCATGACAAAAAATTAAGAGGTACTGAACAGCAACCAAAATATTCACTACTCACATAGCTTCATACAAATCTGAATTAAAAAGACTTGGATGATAAAACCAAAGTTTTACTTTGTATACCCACTGTTCCTATGATAAATAACAGTAAATATTTCATGTAAGTTAAAGCCAGACCACAAGATCATATCTGATTCCTAGCCACAACCGGGGTTTAAATTAATCACAATCTCCAAAAACCTACAACGCATACACCAACCAATACAACAAGAAAATCTGACCAACCCTGTTAACTCTCTATTAATTATTTAGTAAACAACAGCACTTTTCGCCAAAGAAATACGTTATAAATAAAGCTGAAAACTAATTTACTCACAGAGGTGTTTGTCATCGAGAAGCAAAATGATACGGATAGCTTGGGTTTAACAAAATTTCAGCCCACCATTCAGACTCTGAATGATCCATCAGTTTGACTTTGGCTCTCTCCAAATCACAGGCTAACCATTCACAAAATGTTTCAATCTGACCAATCTTAGTAAAAAACCAGATTTTTACTAACTGTCTAACAACCGTGAACAGAACACACAAAATGAAAGCCAATAACAGATAATCCTTACCTTTCTGGATCATTAGGAAATCTAAAAATTGACACGTCTGGGGTTTTCGTGGATGAATTCATGCAATTTATCGCACTGCAAAATGCGTCCTTTCCCATTGTTTTGGCGCTTCCTAGTTGACAGTTGCTTAGTCACCACTTGGCGGCGCTAGTAGTAGCGGTAACACCGAACTCACAAGTGAACTCACCCATTTTACTACACTCCTTGCTGCTATGCTATTGGGCAAGCAGACGACATAATCAGTCGACACCGAAGTTAAAATTTTGTAGCATTGCCAAAAGTACTCACGATACCAACACTTCTACTATTGAAAGACTTTCAACAGCGTTTCAATGCCGAAATTAATATTTTTTCGTAAAGTAGATGTAAATATTTCTCATTAAAATCCACTAACCGGAAACTGCACCTGAAAATTTAGGAGAGTGGCACCATAGATTATAGACAACAGATTCGCAACTCCGACGTTTTCTTCCGTGCTATCCAAGAGGAGGCGCCACTCTCTTAAATTATCTGGTGCAGTTTCCTGTTAGTGTATTGCAACGGGAAATTCTCCCATCTACTTTACTGTCCATTACAACGAAAAAAAAAATTCGGCATTGAAACGCTGTTCAAATTCTTCCAATAATAGAACTGCTCGTACCGTGAGTATTTTTGGCAATGCTACTGGTCATTAATTGCAAAATTCTAACTTCGGTCCTGACTGATTTTGGCGTCCGCTTGCACAATAGCTGCATACTTTCCGGACAGTTTGTGATTTATGGTTCACATACTGAGAAAACTACGAAAGCATATTTGTGCACAAATTTTAAGGAGTACCTGTGAATGCAAAAGATATTTATATGTTTTTGGGTAATTGTTTACAATATGACGACAATGACTTACGTGTACACATATGATTTTGGTATCGTTCGATTCCTCGCGCCATCATCTTTCCAAAAATATATGAAATGATCCCCTACCGCGTTTCCTGCATATTTTATCGTCGAATTTCAGTTAGCACTATTTCCCGGTGGACACCGCCATGTTAGCTCAACTCAAGATTACAGAGACAACTATTGTTAATGAATGAAACAGCATCATTGATTCTGAATCATGGTGTTTACCCGCGCGAGATTCCCGCTAAAGTTAGTTCCTGACATTATATGGATGAACAAGTAGAAGCATTTTACCTTTTCCATTTTTTTTAGAATTGTGACCATTTGACCATGTTTCCACGAAATTGTCTGAAGTGATACTCTTTTCACAAATTTGGACCTCAAAAACAACCTCCGCTTTTTGGCGGATTCTTGCTAGCAGATGCGTATATCATTGTCACCTAGGATCAAATTCGTACCCTTGGTTCCGTAACTCGGGCAGGGGATTGACGGGTCTCGGTCAATTTGAACTTATGAAAAGCGACGATCTGCAAGTCGGTAGATTAGTTCAGTTTTTGACCGCCAGGTGACTCCTTATCCATTCAACGTGGCGGTATTACTACCGAGTACCAGGAAATAGTGCGAGCAGAAATTTCACGATAAAATACTAAGGGAACGGGGTAGGAGAAATATCTGTGTATATTTGGAAAGATAACATTGCGAGGAATCGAACGATACCAAAATCATATGTCTGAGTCATTGTCGTCATAATGTAAACAATTACCTGTTTTTGTTTTAGAAAATAATTTTGTTCGGATGAAAAAATGCACCTCTGCAACGATTTCACTGGTCTAAATCCACAAAATCCACGGGAAATCAGCGCAGATGCACACAGTTCTCGGGCCTGAACCTCGTGGCCCCGTTTTTTTTTAGTCCTCGTTGACGTAATGACTGAAGTACCCACGTTAAAATAAGATGTAATCATGCAGTAGGCCCGCGCAGTGTCTCAGTGATCCACGGAAACTGAATTTGAACTCCAGGCGTTCAGGAATTGTATACATTTTTGGGACACACTATCCTTTTCCCCAGCGCACCAGTAACTGGACTACCGGTCGTGTTTCAACTAGGCATTTTGAAAAAGTCCCAAACACACTATACCAGGGACTTCGGGACCTCACTTTTTCAAAAAAAATCCTCAAAAAATGACCATAATAAAATAAAGTTTTCCCGAAACTGGATCACAATAAAACGAATCTTGGCCTTAAAGCGAGCGCAGGCGACCGGTACGAGTTGCCTGTCTCAAGTGAATCACAGCTGAGTTGACCGGCAACTAGTTTTAGTTCATCGGGAATTTTGTATTTTCACACTGTTAATCTCAGCTATAGCTACTTGAGGCAGCTCCTCACTACCGGTCAGTTTACTGGTCCCAGGCCCATTCTTTCTGTGTTGGTTCACGGTTACTCAACTCTTGATGGATTCAACCCCGGGATTGTCCCAGGGGCGGATCCAAGATTTTGAATTGGGGGGGGGGGTGGGGCAGGGAAGAGTATTAGCCAGGGTTTTACCTGTCAGAAATTCGCATCCCCGAACTGCCAAATGGAATCTGGGAGAATTTTAGGGAGGTCATGACCCCTTGGCCACCTCTAAATCCGCCACTGTGCACCCACGTAGGGCGAACGTGGGAGATTCGGTACACGTATGGTGGCATCGGGAGCACGGGGGCGAGGGGGAGGGGGGTTTGGCGAAGTCGAAATGGTTTGTGTCCCCCCCAATAATTTTTGCCTTCCAACGGGCCTGTTTGATGATTGCTTTTGGTGACCGAGACAGAAATCGGCGCTGTTGCTTGTTCTCTTATCAGAGGCTGTTGAAGGCAAAAGACCTGTTTGTGCGAGTCTTTTGAGGAATTACTTTCCAAAACCTTTTTCGTAAATTTTTTACTCAGGTGAACACAGCTAATAATTCCGAGGTTTTTGTCCTTGTGCGATAAATATTCGGAGAAAAAATCCGCAACGAAGACTGGCGTGAACAAGCCATAAGAAAGTTTGGAATTCAGGTAGTATTTTGACAAATGTGATTTCAAATTACGTATGTCGTAATCTATACCGAAATGCAAGATTAAAATAATTCAAGACATAAGTTCTATGAAATAGAGAATATTTTCCATTTTTTGCAAAATCGCCTTAGACGTCTCCAGACCATCTTAATTCTTTGAAGACATTAAAATTTCTTTACAGTTTACAAACTTCATTAAAGTTAGTTCATACCTATTTCAGGAATACAAAACTACAATTATTGAGACTGGGAGAGGTCTTCAGTTTTCCATATCATGTTAGATACGATAGTTGTGGAAACACTGGCGGGTGCTTTCCAACATAAGCCCATGTGTTTCACATAAGTGATGACAACACGCTTAGCATGGTGCACTTAGGTAAAACAAAATGTAAAGATCTGCACACTCCAAGAGCCAGTAAATATATCAGTAGGGCACAACGTTGAGCTAAAATCAATATTTTCCTTAGTTTTCCGGTATTGCGTCTAAAAAATTGACAAGTGTCGAATTGGCCGCTTTGCGTCCACCGTCTGTTTACTCACCGGTTCCAATTAACAGGACAGTTTCACATGAAACACGATACTTCCACGCCACCTATGTAAGACGAAGCAAATAGGAATACGACGGTTAAAACTAATACCGGTACTTGTAATTTAAATTGCGATCACGTTTGGTGGAAATGAATCCAATGTAATTGGTTTTGAATACACAAAAGATACCGAAACATGAATTACTTAGTCGTAAACGTCTTCTGGCCTGTAATTATATTGCATGTTGGCATCTCTTGAGGGAAATGCGGCCACCAGATACGAAAATTTGTAAACGTCACCAGTGATTAGCCTAAATGGCATACCAGTGCCTGTAGAATTACTTTTTTGTTTATTGTCCATACATTTCTGGAAGTTTGGATTCATTGTATAACTTTAGCTGCAGCAAAAGTCACAAAAATAACAACTACATGTACGACAACAACAACGACGACGACGACAACGACGACAATACTAAAAAGAATAACACTGAGACTAAGACTAAGACTAGGATAAATACTGCTGATAGTAATAAGGATTATAACAACAACAACGACAACGACGATCATGATTAAGATGACGTTGTTGGTGATGGTGACGGTTGGTTAATGGTCATAATTATAATGATGATGAGAATGATGATGATGATGATGATGATGATGATGATGGTGATGATGATGATGATGATGATGATGATGATGATAGTGCTGATGATGATGGTGCTGATGATAATGATGATAATGATAATGATGATGATGATGATGATAATTACAATAACGAGCATGATGATGGGGATTATGATAATGAAATAACAATGACTACGATGATGATAACGGTAATTACACCAATAATAGTAATGTATTCACGTTGAGGTCAACATTTTGTTCCCCAACTGCTCCTTGGTTCATTGATATGAAATATAACACGTGTCCGCAAATAGGTGCATGCGCCTAAATGTATCCGTAAAACACTTGAGCAAAACCAAGGAGCTTAAAACATCAAGACGAGTGAAACTTGACTTATCCGTTACATAATGGTAGATGTAGACGGGCATATGGGCATTCAATTTAATGCTATGCCTAACCGTTTAAAGCGGCATTATACCCATGCTTTCTGTTTTAGTTTGAGTCACTTACCGTTGTAAAATTGGTCTTTTCATTTTCCATCACCCACATTTGAAGCCACCCGGCATTTCATCAACTCACATGAGACAGTTGCTGACCATCTGCACTACCAAAGTATCATTTCGTCATATAAATAGTCAGAATGGCACTCTTGGGCTTCCGTACATTTTGACTATGACGATGGGTGGTTTGGAAAAATATCCTGCTAAAAGATAACCTGAGTCCTGCGACAACGTTATGGGAATCCCCCATAAGGACAATTTTCATCGAGTCAGTCAGTCACAATTCCCAATCTAAAACTGGGTCGAGTGTTTCCCGGAAATCAAAACATGGCACGTGGTGCCTGCAAGGAAAAGTTCCGGTGGGAGAAATGCACACAAATGCAAACAAGTCTGTAGGAAGGTAAACATTATTGAGAAACAGATACATATTCGACTTCTTCAAAATTTGCCGCCCTCTGGTGACAGGTTACCAACGTTTTGGCTCGTCCCAAAGCTCGCCATTTTTGTCCCTCACACTGACCGAACGTCTTCAACTTCACCCCCCCCCACCCCGATCACCACAGGGGCTATCAGAACTTTCCCGTTTGGGAGACAAATGATGTAAAGCTGAGGGCATTTGAAGAAAATTCACCGACATTGAAACTCTTATAGGTTAATTTCGAAGTGGTAAAATTTCTCTTGTGGACTTCGTCTTAGTGTCGAACAATATATATTTTTTCGAATTTCAACCTGCATCAAATTTCAGTGAATTACAGTTAGTAAATAACCACGACATGCTAAAACTTTTAAAACAGGCAAACAATAGTACGCCTTTTGAATTTTCCGCAGATGCAAGACCTTTTTCAAATGCGAATTTCACGGGCAATGCCTGAACGCATGCGCACTGAAACCTGACGGCGTGAAGAGAATGGAAGAACCAACGAGAGGTTTGGCCGTCCCTCAAGACATTTTCTGAATTTATGCGTATTAATGCGAATTTTAGTATTTTCCACTGGCACGCCTGTTGCAGATTCCGAGTTCAGCTTGTATTTCCCACAAAATCACAGAAATCAATAAGCCTGCTTTGCTCCCTTTGAAATCAAAAAGTCAGAATAATGTCCATGAAAAAGCTTGCCCTACTCAGTGAGTGTGGCACGAACAACTCTCTGTTCCTCATAAATAATGTGCTCCCAAGAACGACCATCAAAAAAGATGATTTTCTTGGAATAAATTATTCTTTGGGTGAAAGTGGCGATATTTGTTCATTTTAAAACCATCAACAGCATTGCCTTTGCGCAAATCATAGATACTAGCATTCAAGCTGTCCAAACTGCGGTCCTTCCAATTCCTACTTTTTGTCTTTAACTAAGTTTTACACTTTTTATTTGGTCCGTAAATTTTGATACTGTTTGCATGACAATGCTTTGTTGCTTACTAGGCAAGTTTACAATCTAATCGTCCAAAAGGTTCATAGTGCTGGATTTAAAAAGTGGCATGAAAAGTTGTAACATTTAAATGCAAGGAAACAGTGGTGCGAGGGTTGTAACTTGAAGGTGAAACGATACACTCCGGCCAACCCGCGATCGAGAACGCCCGGAAGGCGATCGAGAACGAGACCTTGCACCAAAAATGGCAGACGACAGTCGCGTACCCGGTGAGTTTAAGTGTCATTTTCTGCTTAAATAGAGGCCACTTTGGTACGAATGTTACACACAGAAAAGCGTCAGGGTGTAACCTTTGTTGTGGATCTGAAATAATACTTGACTTTTGCTTATTTTTTTTAAATAAAGAGCTCGGAAAGCAATGGCTTTCGGTAAAATGCCTTGCGCCTCGTAAAATTGACAATTTCTACCTGTTATTAGCAATTCCAGGATTCTTAAGAAGAGACGTGTGACGTTTATAGTTTAATCGTCCCTGGTGACACCTTTGTTAGTTATGATTTGTGAAACAATTTGAGATATTTACCAATACAAGCAGGTCCTTGTGTGAAACAGCGATCGGGAACGATGTCGTTAATTCTCTATGGCGATCGTGAACGCACATTTTTTCTCTGCATTGGCCTGAATAGTCGTTCAAGTTACGGTATTATGTCAATAATTTTAGAATAATACGGAGCCTGAATTAGTTGATGGGTTAATTANACTTCCGGGTTCGCGGCAAGTTCAAAATGGCGGTGGTTCTTCGGGTGCGAATCGTGAGGTGACGCGTTCATTTGAACTGTTTTCGAGTACGAATCGTGTATTAGTAGGGGTAGGTACTTCTTGGATCCTTATAACATCTTCTAACCATGTAATAAGGGTTATAACAACGCGTGAGAGAAGGACTTTAATTACATATCATTGTTTCAAAGTGAGATTTAGTCTAACAAACATAACTGAATGCGTTTGATTTTTTTCAGTTGAACTCATAGTGTAGCCACACGATGAGTCCTTCAGGGTGTTAACGTCCACGCCTTCAAAAAAGAGTAGTACAACTGCTGCGTGTCACAACAGAGTGTGTGTGTTGTGGAGCCTCGTTCAGGAACTGAGAAATCGACTTAGTATGACCACATGACAATGAAATACAGTGACACTACAACAAAGCGAGACCTTTACCAGCCCTGTGACTGACGCATTGCATGGGTCAAGAGTTTTTTTACCAATATAGTAAAACACAGCATGAAGCACCGTGCTCAGGAACCAAGTCGATTGAGTGCCCTATTTGTGAACAACGTTTCACGGAAAGAGTAAGCCTGATGCGACACTGCGTCACATCACGAGGACACTCCTTTTTGTGGTGAATGTGGCATGCCATGCAAACAGTATGCCTCCTTCTACAGGCATAGCAAGCAGAAACGTCATGAATGAAATCATTAAGTCCAGTGCTGAAGTTTATTCAGATTTACAAAGTCTTTGGTTGGCAGTTGTCTGATGTGATAGTATTTTGACGTTTTGTTTTTGACCATTTTTCCTCAAATTTCTTTCTATATTTGTGTTATTTCAAAAGGATCTTTAACAGAACCAGTACATTTTTGTAGTGTTTAGGTAGATTTAAATGATCATATTAAGTGTCAATGGGTAATACTTACATACAATTGTTCTGACCAATGAGTATTTTGAATGAAAATAGGGGGCCTACATGTCTATGATTATTGTAGAAATTGCTTTCATATTGTAGTTGATTTCCTGTGAGAGACTGTTATACTGTCAATCAGTCCTCAATACATTGTCTATGATTCAGTGATGATTTAGTCATTCCAAAATTAATTCGTTGGAAATTTTCAATGGATTTGTTTTGTTGATTTCCCTATGAATAAATTTATATATTTTTGTAAGACCAATTTTGAGGTATGTGTATTAAAATATTAATATTATAATAGAAATGCTATAATATTGTTGGTTTCCTGTGTAAATCACTACTGTGTGTAGTTGAAGTGACGTTAATGACAACATGTTGACTACGTTTTGAGAAAATCACAATATAGTGTGTGTGTTCATAGGCAGATTTAGGGGGGAGGGGGCAGGGGGCCAGCCCCCCCCCTTGGCTGCCGCAAAAAAAGTCAAACAGCAAGAGCGTAGGGGAATGTTGAGTTTATTAATTAAAATTATACGGATGAAACAAGATTAAAATGTGTGCAGCTTTAGTGTTTGGGGGG
>NMRA01000375.1:21762-67279 GCA_002633005.1 Phoronis australis | reverse complement strand
GGGGAGGGGGGCTCAGATCCAATTTCAAGTGTCATATTCGGAGCACGGCGCATTGGTAACAGAACTACGGCTAAGTATAAGCTCTCCCGCGATATCCCAGGCGACCGGCAATGGCGCTGCGCACTACGACTCCGTTTCCGTCGTCTGTTCCAGTGTGCAATGAAGAAAGTTTACTTCCCTTTTTAAAGAAAATGGAACCTGAGTGACGATGAAAAAACAGAAACTGCTGGTAAGATGTTAATTTTAATCGAAGCTTTGGTGAATCACTCAGAAACTCATAATTCTCTCTTTGTCAAACCAAAGCAATCCCGTCATTATTGCCAATACGAAAAACGGATTTGGTCTTTTGGGCATTTGAAGACTATTTTAAATACAACAAATTTGTTAAGAACCGATTGCACAAAACATAAAACGTGTAATAAGCATTACAAAAAGAAGTAGGTTTCGCGCGCAAATGCTGTGGACCATAAACAAATAGGTCTCGTAGCACAAGGTTAGTAGTTAAATCGTGATGGTTTAGTGGTAAAGCACGCGCTTTGTATCCGCCAGGTCGTGAGTTCAAGTCTGTGGTACGTACGGTTTTTCCTGTTTGACACGTTCTCAGTGGTTTATTTTGCCTTTTTTTCTTGGATAATACTTCAGGAATAATTCGGTGCTATACGCATCTATAATCGTGGTTTGCGCTAATGCTTACAGCCGGACAAAATGTTGCCCCTCCTTATGATATCCTAGATCCGCCACTGTAGTATTATAACGCTCAATCTTTTTCAATGTGATATTAAATTCGAGATCATGAACTGATGATGCAGGTGAACTTAGGACCAATACTACAAAACAGAAGAGTCAAACACAACGTACATTAAAGGCACACGGTGCCACAAGTCAATCTGTTCATCTCTGTATCGATGTTATCAGTAAAAAATCAAGAAAAATCCCATCCGTTTTATGAGCACACCAGTTTACATAACTTCTGGCCAATTTTTTGATCCCAGACGTTTATGAGTGAGAATCTTTGAATCATCTCGTGAAGGGTTGCCGCTCTCCCCTCTCTCCCCATGGGCAAGCTCATCATCATTCTTTGACTTCACTGGCTATTTGTTTTTTTCCTTTTGCTGTCGCAATTTTACAAGAAGATTCTACACGCGCTTTCATCTCGGTGCTGCAACAGGCTGACAGGCCACATGGAACAACTCCTGGATGAGTCTTCAGTTTAGAAACCCTTGTTCTCAGTGGTTTGGTCTAAAAGTAGATGCCTGGCCTGTACTTTTCAAAACCCTGGTCAGGTGTACCTTCACGTCGTGGGTAACATGTTCGTTGAAGCTCGCCAGTGAACTTGTTTCCTATAATGAGAATAAATTCGTTTGTGAAACTAAACTTGAATTATGCTTGATGCACATGTAGTGCTCATGACAATTTAATTGAAATATGCTATGTTGTTGTTCAGTTTTGATACGAAAAAAAAACACAGTAACGACACAAAATGTGATTAAATCATTGCACCACACTTATTTTGTAACCTTTTTAACGTTTTATAAGTAAAAAGTTCATTACTGTTCGACACACCACAATGCGTTCCCGATCGCATAAACAACACAAATTTGCGTTCCCGATCGCTTATCGTTGCGTTCTCGATAGCATCTTTCAACAGAAAATCGTCGAAATATCAGAGATCCTGACAAAACTACAAAAAAAAACAGCGTTGCGTTACATTTTCACACTTCATTTCTTCATAAATCCATGGTCAGTTTATTGATTTAGTGCCAAAAATAACGGAAATTTGCCAAAATGACATTCAAATCACCTTCGGCTTAAGCGATGCCTCGGTCAACGTAACTTTTCTCCTAGAATTGGGAGAGACACTAGCCTAAACCTCTACGTGACCTTCCTAAATGAGTTACGCCTTGAAGTCATGTCTCTGTTTTCACATTGGAAGTAAAAAAACGCGAAAATTCATCAAATTTACTCACCATGCCTGGCTTCTCTTCTCGCGCCAAATTTCGTTCTCGATCGCCTTCCGGTCGTTCTCGATCGCGGGTTGGCCGGGGTAGGATATAAGACCACAACATAGATGGATCTGTTCTCTACCCAGACTCATTTTGCTACCTGCCTTCACAAGCTAAAACATAAAAACACCCACCCGCATCAATTTCAACCAAGTGGTCGTGTTTTTAAAGGCACGTAAGCAAGGGTAAGTAAGGGTTGAAACGCCATGATTTGCCAAGCGATGAGTAAAAAACAAATATAATTTTGGCTTGACTCGTTTTTCAAAAAAGAGACCGTGGCCCGGGGTCTAATATCTGTACTCAAAATCTGAATTTATTTTTGCTATTTTCTAATTTATTTTTGTGCGAACTCGAGATAACTATCTATTATTCTGTACTCGAGTACACAATGACTCAAGGCGATAATTATCTCATCCCAGTTTGTACTTGTTCACGGAAAGTTCGAGTATGAACTCTATATTTCGAGCTCGTTACTAGAAATCTTGAGTTTTTACTCGACTTTCTAGCTCGGAAGTCTAGGAGACACCACGTGTGAACTTCTAATACACACTCACATGCATAAAGCATAATGTACTCGACAGCAGAATTAATTAACACCTACCTGGAGTTCGCCCAAAAGTAAACTGCAAATGCCAAATGTATTTTCAAGTTCCATTTCGTGTACAATAATTAGACTCCAGAACCAACTATGTTTTCGGCCTAAATTGGACATTAGAAAATGGCAGCTGTGAATGCCACCATGGGGGGATCCCTAGCTCCGAGAGGGGTCCTTAAATATGAAAGGACGTCATGTAATTTCGAAAACAGGAAATGAGCGACAATTACTGTTTTGTCAGTGCTCCAGTCCGTCGCGGACATACTGTCAAAACAATGAAAAGTGCTGCTGTTGATTCCACTAACCTTTACTAGAAAGGGGCCGCTGACAGTCGTAACCACTGAAGTCTTTGGCCCCCAATTCCTGCAATTTTTTTGGATACGTGACCCCCTTGTACGCATCTTACGGCCCTGCAAATAAGCCGAAATCAGTGGCAGATCTACGATTTCAGTAAGGGGGGGGGTTAGGATTCGAGAGAATCCGAGGCGCGTAGCGCCGAGGAGAAGGAAGGTCGCGAGAGGGTTTCCCTCCTCCCGTGTAAGATTTTTTGGGATTTTTAGTAGCTAATTTCGTTTTTCTAGCGATTTTTTTTCCAATTTTTATTTTTGATCCTGGGTGGGGGTTTAAACCCCCTGAACCCCCCCTGTAGATCCGCCTCTGGAAATAAAATTCTACATTCTCAACAATAATGTGAGCGACAAAGAAGTGACCTTTCGCCAAACAGTGGCAATATCTTCGCTTTTGAGCCACAATCTACATCGGCTTAAACCTTCAATAAATTTTTACACGACGTGATATTTTTTGGGCTTAATTCTTTAATTAAGCCAGTGGCTTATTTCGGAGGTTCTTTCCGCAAAATGGCCTATGTGATCAGATTGGGTTTGGCACAGGCCGACCCACTTTCGGGATCACGTTTAGGTCTATCCAGACGGTGCAGCGTGCGACTATAGTACAGCTGATAGCACCTTCTACAACAAAACACAAAACACGTGTTGAGTACTGTGGTTTTCTTTTACTTAAGGCACGGCGGAGCATAGTGGATAATTTGCACAAGATTGTGGAACGACCATAGACTCACAAAAGGTACCCATGTTTCTAACAGTAAGCGACAGCGACACATGTGTAAACAATAAACTAATTATAAGGTAATCTCAATTCTTTACCACTTTTCTGCCTTGGATTAACTGAACATTCCTCTTAGTCAAATTCAAAGAAGCGTTCAATGATAATAAGGGTTTCGGACCTGCAACTGAAACTATTGCCTGCTAAAGTCTGCGACAATTTGTTATTCGTCGGTAAGCTGTTGGGAGAATCCAATGGCGCCTTAATGTTTTCTCACAACTCTGGGAGTAAGCAGAGTAAGGAAATGTACCTGTGGATTTTACACGGATTCCAACCCATTTTGGGAGGAAAGAGCGAACGTGACGGCGATCGCCCAGTATCGTATTGAGTGAGACGTGCTCTGCATAAAACCACGGACTATAAAATATAGTAGTCCGAGGTACAACCACCGAGGAATACACCCCGCTGTTCCGGATGTTAGTGGAAGACGACATGGCCTGTTCTTGATACAACTGCATACAAACCGGTATTGATGAGGGCTGTTAAATTGCATCACTGGGATTGAGCGAATTGCGCAACACTGTGTGTAATTTTTGTTAGCAAAAGCGTTTGATTTAAAGGGACATGATCGATTCTACGTCCGAAAACGCATTTTTAAGCCATGATAATCGTATTTATTAGAATTGGCCAGCGCAATAAGACAATAAAGTCCGTTGTGTGACTGTGATTTTACTTGCAAATCATCAATTCTCGCCGTCGGCTGCCAGTCATTCGCTGAACACAACGCTGGTATCTTTGTCAGTTGAATAAGCTTTAAAAACTTTAATTTTGTTACGAAAACGTGGTACTGCTACCGCACAGGTCTTGAGCTCGAATCCGTCTTGGGGCAGATGTCAAAAACAAATTTCTCTCCCATTGTTTCACCTTGATTTTCATCAAGACGCACGTTCTGATTTTGGCTGTAAGAAAAACATCGATTTATTTGAAAACATAATAAAAAGGTACCAATGTATTTTCTTACATCTTTCAATGCTTTGTTGTTTGGATTATAAGCGAAATTTGGAATGCGTTTAGCAATGACGATGGAGTAAAAGTAAATGAAAATATTATTAATGTTAGAGGTGATAATGAATGCATTATACCAGTGCAGCTCTCGCTATTCTGTTCCCTTTTGATTCAATTTACAATCCTTAGCGAAACAGGTGCCAGCGTACATTGAATGTTATTACATATATTTGCGATGTTATTCACAACACAATAAATAATGTCTTAAAGCGGCTATAAACCTCCGTTCCGTATCAAGAAGCGAATTGTTGTTTTTAAATATTACTGTAAAACGGTCTCGACTTGTTTCTTACTGAGATTTATGTGGTGTTGTAAAGAACTGTCATTTCTTTTTTCCTCAGAACCATGTTCGGTGCATAAAACGACACGCCGCGATAAACCAACTTGAGTAGCCGTGTTTCCTACGGTACTTTCGAAGCACTAAAATCATCTCCCATTTAACTAAGGAGCAATTTAAGACCAAATTCATCACGATTAGTAGTCAAAATCAAAAGTTTTTTGTGAAGGAAATGGGATGTATAGGCACTCTCAGTGCCAGAATTTTTACATAGTTTGAATAATTCAACTGTTCAAAGAGGACGTGGATATTATTTTGTGGAGGAGTTTCGTAGTAAGTGCCTCTTCAATTGTCGATGCTGAAATTCGATGTTACAGATAAAACATACATTCCATGAAAACCAGAAGCACTTTCCGACGAATGTACTGTATTGTACGTACGTGAAAGAAATATTGACAAAAGTCAGGGAGTTCCTTGGTGAGTCTTTTTAAATTTTAACTATGCTAATTTTATTCTAACATGATGTTACCGAAAGTACACTAGAAGTGTCATTGTTCTATGGATTCTGAATCAGGTAAAATTATTTCTGTCTCTGCTAGCAATGCTAAAAAACTAATGCCTGGATGTTACAAACTACGTGTACTTTTTATATGTATCGACTGCAAATGGAATACTGAAAATGTTCTGTGTATTTACTACGCCGCCAGGTATTTCAAATCAGATGCTGGGGTTCACACTATATTCCACCTGACATTAATTACCTGTACGAATTTTAGAACACCGGCGGTGCCGCGGAAATGTAAGACAATCGGCTGATTAGGCCCCAGGCTCGCACACTCACTGCTGTATTCAGTTTCACTAGAACACATGTTACGTCTGACTACGTGAGCCGCAGGCCGGCCAATCACGACGAGCATCTGACGAATACAAGTTGTACAAACCACGAGAATTTGGACTTGGCCTTGTAGTGTTTACCCGAACTTGGTCAGACGGCACGGGGACTGCGAGATGAGCTGATGTTTTGTGTGGGAGCCGGGTCTGCTATAGCCATTACTCTGATTATAAACTGTTGAAGTCTGAAGGTGAAACACTTATGTATACTGACAGTCCATTCACAACGGTAAGTGGTTTGTTGTGGACGGCCGGGGCAACCGACTGGGCAATCTTGCCTCGCTGTGTCATGAGGCTCAATGTGTGGGTGTCCAGAGGCGTTTGACGGATATAGGTGACTGTTCTCTCATGTTATAACATCTGGGATAATGCAGGCAGTGCTGCCAACGACGCCACATGCAACATGTTGCCTTTAACAACAGGATGTGCCCCCTAAACCCTTGACGTCTTGTCAGTCAGACCTCTTGTTTTGCCCTCCTCGTGTCATATTCTCACCCACTTCAAAACTCGTGGCCCACGCGTTCTTCCTCAAAGGCATTGGGCCGCCTCAGGAACGTGGAACACTGTTCATTTGGTAAGCAAGTAGGAGAAACGATGCATGTAGTCTTGTATAAGCTGGTTGTGCTGTTACTTAGCTAGGACACTTAAATGTCGACCTGTTAGAAACTAACTGACCAACAGACCATACACGATGACACAGCGTGTTTAGATATATCAAGCGACATGTTATTTTGGTCAATTGGGTGATTATTATTTCTATTTAAAGAACGGTGTGACTGACCCTTAACTATAAATTCGTAGATATGTGAAGTACGAGTTGCCAACTAAACGCTCTCACCTTCTCAGAGCCAATCCCGAAACAACGTTTTCAACGTGTTCCGCAGACAGGTAATGAATCCATGGACTTTCAACGAATTTAGATATAGGACGCATGTTGTATTCAACAGATGTCTTTCAAGTTGGGCCAGCTTTTTATAACCTCATCACTATCCGGTGACTACAAGTGGCAACATGGCTCCCCTCAGCGCTTTCATTTTATAGTACTTTCCATTTAGTGCGACCAAATTTTCTCTGCGATTTAGGATGAGTTTGTATTTTAGAAGTTTACAAGATCATGCGTCCGCGATAAAGTATGCAAGCGAATTGTCGATTGTTATTGCTACTTGGACATCTACAGAAGTTGTCCTATTTATTTCGATGTTTGGACGAAACCGGTTGAATACAGGGTGGCACTAAACCACTTAGGTTTATACGTGAAAACCAGACTAGGCGCGCTTTCAAAGGCTTAACTATTCACAACTTCAAATTAAGGGGACCGTTTAGTGCGCCAAAAGCAGGATACCCGAAGAACACTGCTGCTGCACTCATCATCAACACAATTGCTTCACCTATAAATTCGGCTAACGGACCAGATAAACTTAATTGATCAAGGCACAAACACGGCTGACTGACGCCCGAACGCGGCCTGTGGCGGACTTATGATACTCACCGGCTGTTCCGGTAAACTTTTTGTTTTCAAACTCGAGTTCCCAAACACAACTTTGTCAGTGTTGATGGATTACCAATCGCAAACTAACACTTTTTCAGAATTTGGTAGTGTATACTACTTCCCAAACTTTCCAAAACATCAGCAAAAAGAGGAATTGGGGGGAGGGGACTTACTGCTCATCTTGAGATCGCATCACTATGCCTTTGGAAACCCGTTCTCAACCAATTAAGGCATAACAGGCGTAGTTGTCGATAAGTCACTGCAAAGCCATGAAAAATCTTACGTTTGCTTATCGCTTTTGAAATAAAAATATAGAATGTTATGCGGGTGAACGCTTTTTTCTTTAAACATTGAAGCTCAAAAAATAGTCAACTTCAAAGTAAAGTAAAGTTAGAATTAAGCCAAAAATCACACTGGCCGCTGTATAACCTTAAAAACGAGAAGTTTTAATTTACCTTTATTTCAAGAACCGATTTTTGCGAAGATTGTAAACTTAAATCAAATATTAGTTACTCGCCAATGGTGAAACGGGATGTCCCAAGGTAATAATCACGTTACCTGAACAGCGCTCAGTGTACCTAAAATTATTGTAATAGATAATTGGATTTCGTGCATGACTGGAAGTAATGGTAATGCTAGAGAGTGTTTTCCAAGACTCTAATAAATTCAACGACAACTGTGTGTCCTGTTGAAAACTGCTGATTTCCTACCATTAATTGAACAAAACCACAACGCATCTTGCGGGTTAAATGTTTGTTACAGAAGCGCATCACGAAATCCGCTGTTGAGACATTATCGTCATAGTTTGAAACGCTGCGCGGTAGGTCTGAGGCCACGGTTCAAGCCTTTGTAGGTCCCCCAGTCATGAAGAAAATGGGGTGGGCCAGGTTTGACGGCAATTTTGGGGAGTAAATGGGGAGTGATTGCCAGGAAAGGCAGTTCCTTGAAATTGTTTCGATTGGCCTCTGCTCTTGTCTGCCCGGATACAGAAGTTCCGCCATTTTCAGAACAGATCCTTGTTGAGTGTTGAATTTTTGGTACGAATCCAGTAACCCTTCAGAAAAACGAAAATTGTCAAAAAATCTGGTTGGTAGTAACATATTTTAATCTAAATTTCTGGAATCTAGATTGAAAGAGCATTCGGTTTCTTATCTACTCTCTTGCACCGCAGCAGTCGTGAATTTGTGATTTTAGGTACAAAGGAGCCAAAATCGCTATTTTTGGGTCATTTTTGCAATGTCAATTTTTACGGCAAGGTAAAAAGGTATGGCTTTGTTGAATTTCTTCATCTTTGAGAAACCCCATCGTGTGTGCTTTTTGTCTTTCATGTCATTTTCAGGTGCAAACAAGGGCTTTCATTTACCCAGATCAGAGTTAAGGTCAAAATCAGCCACTCGAAGTGTGGCTTTTGCGTAGTATTGAACCTGAAATGTCCGTAGTCGCAACCTAACACTATGCAGCTGAACCAAATCCCACCCAGAGTATTGCATCTTTGTATCGTAAAGACGTTCTTTGATTTCAGCGAATGTCTGGCAGTGGGACAACGGCGAGAATTTGTGATTTGTAATGGAATCACAAAAACAAAGCGGATTTTGTTGTTTTATGGCTAATGACTTCAAGAAGTCTATCCCACCTAACATCAAAAATGCTTTCTACGGCCGTCAAAAACGATAAAAATTCCGTTAAATCTTGTACTGAACATTTTGTTATTTCTTCCGTCATTTGGAACAAAATGGACTGAAGATAGTTCGTAAAGTACGTAGTCAAATTTTAAACAATTCCTGTTTGATTGAAGGGCTCGTTACGAAAGTATATTTTATCATCTTCGTGTTATTGTAAGGGTATTTGTTCACACTGGGGCATGGACACGTTCTGTGGGTTTTCCGGCCCTTGACCCAATTTCAAGTGAGGGCTCATCATTTGAAGTATCTATCTATTGGACACTTTAGCCATCGTTTTTTTTTCTATCAGGTATCATCAACAATATCTGAATCTCTGTCGCAGATTTTTTTCTGGGAATTTTATCCCTTCTACATTTTTGGTGATCAAGTACGTTGGCACTAGTTTTTGTCCACTGAAACGTTGCCCTTCGCTAATTAGCGACTCGTCTCCGTAATGAATTTTTCGAAACTTCGAAAAGTTGTCGCGAACGTCCTCGTGCAAAGATTTGTGGAAACACCAATGGGAACACATACCTCCGGTATTTTCGCAACGCCAAGTTATCCGAGGCAAGGAAAACACCCGATGTGTTCCGAGTACAACAATTCGTGCCTTTTTGTTTTCGTCACATCTAGTTTGCTTTCTCACTGGCAACCTAGGTAAGTACAACTTGCAAACTTAACTGCATACGGATTTTCAACACACCAGCGTCATAATTTCCTATGAAATATCGTCTTTGAACATCAGGAATTTTTACATAGTAGTGACTACTCCCAACTTATTGCTCAAAGTTCACGCGCTATCCGTAAAGATGTCAGTTTCCAGTGAATGAGAATAAGCCAGGGTCACGGCCGACGAGTGCGTCGACGACTTAGGTCGTTACACCTGAGGGCCATTTACAAACCGAATCGCAAAATAGTGTTGTACAGTCACCATCTGGCTAGCATTAGGATAAATGGCGACCACAATGGATAAAAGACTTCTATCTGACTTTAATAGTTGGGTAAATGAATCAAATCACAGTTTTAAATCAAATTACTTTCCCCAAACTAACACGAAGCACAATAGCGTAGGTCCAATTCTACATTACAGGTCAAATGTCTGGACGAAAGTTTTCCGATCTAATTTCAGATGCCATAAAATAACATTGATCATAGGGACCATTCGCTGAAACAAGTCTTAAAATCCTTGATCTTTTTAGTGATTTATGCGATAAATGATATACGTTAGTGCTTTCCATTATCAATTTGCGTTCTGTCGTTTGATATATACGTGATAACAGCCAAAGGCTGTTTTCATTCGTCACAATGTTTCCTATCGAGGTACGAATTACAGGCTTGTGTCAAGAAAAAACAACAAAACAAAACTAGACTCTGTTTTAGAATTAACACCAGAAATAGGTAGGATTTGCTGTGCTAGGGAAACCCTCTTGGCACCATAGTAAAAATGGTAAGTTGTGCTACAGTTCTTACATCTAATAAGGAAGAATGGAGGTTAATTTTGTTGTAGGATGTGATCGACTATCTCAGCTCAATTGTTTTTTTAACGAAAGAAGGACTAATTCGCCTACAAAATAAAAGTTAAGGTCTTAAATTTGTCGATAGACTCCCAGTGTTGTCAGCGTTGTAAAAATGTTCACTGTTGTGTGTGCCCTCCTTTCAGACTAATAGTGATCGCTGGAAGTGAGACAAAATCGCCACCTAGTGTGAACCGCGTCTGAGGTCTATAGCTTTGAAAACTGCACGAGGCCTTACAAACTGAGTTCTATGCGCGCTGTGCAGTAACAGGTTGGAAGCATTTCCTTAAGGGAGGTGGGACAAAAATCCACGTTGCTTTTTATTTCGCGAAGAGTCTTGTAGTTGTTGCTTGTGATCAGGCACGCAGACGCGGGTCCGAGACAATTAACGGCGAAGTCGGTAAGAAAACGTCAGCCCACATCATTTTCACCGAAACTCTCATTGTTTTTTGAAAAGCTGCACAAAGGCACGTATGCGAGGGTGGAAAGCCTTGATTTGTCAATCGATGAGTAAAAAATAAAACAAATTCCACATAACAGAGCTAACTATGCTTTTTTGTCCTACTAGGCGGAAATGCATTACTGCAATATGAAACTGCCTCCCGTTCAGTTACGCTAGGACCTCGCTAAAAAGCAAGACTTCGCGAGATTACGTGAGATATTGCCGTGCATTTTAAATGAGAACACGTGACTTAGACTAGGTTTTAGCTAGGTCCTAGCGTAGGTCCTACTGTCTACTGAACGCACGCCTGATGTTGCAGAAAGAGCCCGGAACCTCTGGCGCCCTCTGTAGACCCGTGATTGCATATGCGACTTTATTCTCTATTTGTATATTAACTAGAATTTACTCGAGGAGTCAATTATGTTTTTGACGGGGTGCCTGCCTCTGGGAAATTAGGGTACCAACATTTTGAGCTAATAAACTTGTTTAAAAGGGACCCATATTTGTTGTGAACTTCTATGGAAAAGTAGCCCTTTTGTACGTTTTTTTCCCAACTCAACCCTTTTGCAAGAGGCTTTTAGAACCTACATAAATCTTATTTATTGAATTAAAATTGAACAAAAAATCGTCGGGCTGTATTATTCTAACGGCTTTTTGTAGTTTTGCCGTTTTAGGGAACCTTTTAGTGGGAACCCAGGCAGTGAAAAAATCACCCCCTCCCCTGAGCGGCACGTTCCATATACCTTCCCTATATAAGTGAAATATCGTTGTGACCCACCGCCAGTCTGTAGTAGTACAACACGACGGCATCTTGTTTTAGGTTGCAAACTAAACATTAAACTATGATATGGCTAGCGAACCTGCATAACACCTGTTTATGCTTTTGCAGGTATTTATTGAAACGTTTTCACGACCGAAATCACAACAAGTCCAGAAAAAGTAACTTTACCAACGTGCGTGTTTCTTTGCTATGTCTGATAAAGAAAATTTCTGACTAGTGTTGTTTTATTCTTACTCTCCCATTTCATTAAACTGATGAAACCTAACGATGAGGTTGTAAAGTTTCCGTTGCCGTAAAAGCTATTGTTTATATTCGATTCAAAGCAAAGTCTGTTTGTATTTCCGCATAAACCGCATGTGGAAACTGCATCATTGATATTTTTTCTCTGTATTAGTGCTAGCGTTTAGACCCGTTAAACTCTTGTTTAAACGAAAAAAGTGAAAGAGCTGCTATAGAATAAAGAGCGTGGCCACCATTATGACGTTACTCTACAGGCGTTGGTTTTCTGCCTAAACTTGGGGACCATGGTCGCGTTTGTTCCATTTCTTGCGTAAGACTTCATGCACTCTGTGTTGCCAGTGCGCTGCTGGAGGGGTCCAGACACATATTTAAGTATGTTCACAATCATAGTTCCTTTAGTAAAGGGTTTGAAATTTTAATGGAAAAACTCTTGCCTACCCTATCTGGTTTTAGCACTCCTGTATGTGTCACTTGTTTTACAAGAAAACTAGTTTGTGACGTTTCTGGTGTCTGGTGGCCTGAATACGCGATATTTTGACGTTGTCTGAGGTTAGAAGCATGAGGGGATTTTTTGGTTGTTCAGGGGGAGGGATTTTTGACTTGATGAGGGGAATTTCTCGTAATTTTTAAATATTTTGAGATGGGAATGAGGCTGATATTCGGCCCCAATTTCGAGTGATCAAATTTTTTAAAGAGACGTTATCACCTTTACTGTCGGAAAACACATTTTGGGACTATTGTTGAATGGATTGAATTTTTGAATTTATTAGTTTTGACCAGAGCTATAAAACAACAAAATGAGTTGTATTGTGATTTTACTTCTAATCGCCGGTTCACAACGATGTCTACCAGACATTCGAAGAAATCAAGTTAAACACGAGTAAAATACCCATTTATCAAGTGGTATTTTAGCAGTTTAGCTAAACGTAAGGCTGCGACCGCGAGGGTTCCAGGTTCTACTACTTTTCTCCCCGATAATGCGCCTTTAAATATTTCGAAATACATGTGACTTGGAATGCAAGTGAAGAATCTTGGGAATGACGTATTGGCTCTCATGATACGCCTGAACGTATTGCATGTTCACTTATTTAGTTTGCAGCCTAACTTTAAATGCTTACTTTGTTTTTCAGTTGAGAAATGTATGCATTTTCTATTTTTACTGGAAAAGTTAATTGAAATTTTCTTTGATTTCATTCTAAAACTTTCTTGTTAGCAAAGTACTGGTTTTGATCACGCTTTACAAATATGAAAACGTTAAAATCGATTTTGCAACACTTTGTCACTGCACTTCGCAAGTAAGCCTAACATAATGGCAATTGTGCTGTCAAATCAAGTCACCTAAAAATTTTGCGCAGGGGCAAGATTTTGCGCTTTTGTCCAAGTCTTCGCGAGTACATGTATACACACGAAGGCATGCGCCGATACAAAGGTAATTTAACTGCGCCTATAAGTGACTTAGGCGCATGTGCCTGTATACAAACGCTTCATTTCCGGTATTGGCGTATAAGCCTAACTACGCACATATGCGATAGTTCTTGAATGTCAACTTAAATCTGTTCAACCATGTTAATATAAATAATCATCGTACTCACTGAGTTATCACAAAATGTCTACAACACTTAAAAAAACAAAACGATAAATGCATCGATTGACGCGTATCGTACATGTAAGTATCCGTACGCGTATTGCGCATCATCCACATGGCTCTAACATGTAAGATTGTCTTTGCATAGATTCATCGAAATTTAACGTAGTGGGAGGTCCCGGATGTTGCCTCGGCGTGTTTCCATGGAAATGTACTATGTTGGAAAATGTTTCAAAGTTTTACATTTGGAGAGATTTATGAACGTAAAATGTCGAAGTGGGTATAAACCCGCATCTGTCACAAAAAACACTTACTGTTACGAAATTGGTCTCAAATCGTTCTTTAGTAAAAATGTGTGTGATTTATGAGCTTGGAAAGAGCTGACAGTTCGCTTGATATCAGGCTCTACAGCTGACAGTTCGCTTGATATCAGGCTCTACAGCTGACAGTTCGCTTGATATCAGGCTCTACAGCTGACAGTTCACTTGATATCAGGCTCTACAACTGATAGTTTGCTTGATATCAGGCTCTACAGGTTGACTTGTCAAGACGTTTCTTTTATTCTCCGTACGTGGTCTCGAAGAATAACGAACTAGCAGTTCTTTGCAAGATCTAAATCCACTTCTCATCTGAGTAAGAAACAAGTTGAGACCGATTTTGCTGCGGAAAGTGGTTTAAATCAAAATTTCGATTCTTTGACGGTACGTGAGCTAATTGCCGCTTTAACATTAATCACAGATTAGTAACTATAGTTACCATTTCGATTATTGTTGTCATACTACTCCTGTTGTCGTTGGTGTCATGTTGTTTGTAAATTTAGTGAAACTTTAATGTCTGATTTTCGAAACAGCGTCCCATATTGAAATTCAATATCTTGCCAGACGGCGATCAGGTCTTGGTGGACTGGCGTTCAGCGCCACCTACAGATCCCATGTAATGCCGGCGGGAGGTTCGACCTAATGGAATAAACAGCGTTTTTTAAAACACTGCTGTGCTGTGGGGGTATACTAATAGCTCATGCTACAAGACAAACCTCTTGAAAAATTCATATTTGAAGGTCATCATGTTCCTTTGATTTCCCACCACAAAGAAAAAACTGGGGATGGGAATTCAGTGGCTGCGATGAAGCGGAAGAATTGCTGTGACTGATAAAGCGGAAGAAAACCTAACACAAATTAGCCTAATCAAACACTGAGATGGTCTGGCAGCGGGTTTTATTCCTCTGTTTTTAAATTAATGAACCGCTATGTAGTAATTGAATTTCTGTCCATCGAATCTGAGTCGGGAGCAAGCGGAGGTCGTTTTGTGATCTTATTACTCCAGAAAGCGCCTATAAAAAGTCCCGCCTATTACAACAGTTAGCCATGGTAAAGTGACGTGGAAGCAACAAGACAGCGAACGCTGCTGTACGGCTATACATCGTCAAATAAAAATCAGTATGGAGGCGCGACAATATAACGGACCACTGTGCTTCGTCTGTTGCTTACAAAATAGTTTGAAATGTACTATCTAAATCCGACAACAGCAGAGCAAATACTTTTTCCAAGTAAACGAGGCAAAGCAGTTCTACAGATAAACAGTGGTATTGTCACGGAAGCTGGAAATCATTGCAATCTCGTATGCAAAATGCTGCAAACTCGTTTATTTTTGTATTTAAATGAAAAGTGGCTTATTATAGATTAATCTCTGGGTAGTGGAGTGCTATCGTTACAAAAATGGCAACAAGCAGGCCTATCCTGTTTAGTAATTTCCCTATGCGATCAAGTGGAGATGCCACAGTTTTCTTGGCAGCGCTCCACACTTAGAGACTTACAGTAACACAAAGGTCAGCACGAATAAGAACGACTATTTCTGTAATTATAGGACATTGCATCGCTTCCTTCAAATTTAGATCGGCATTTGCTTTTCGTGATTTTTTACATGTTGTTCGATCATGGCGCTTCCATGCTAATTTCCCTTTCCCATACGTTAACCTAAATATAATTTCTTGTAGTGCGTATTGTGGGTAGAGATTTCTCATGTACAAGTAAGTATGACACCTATCTGGGTGTATATTCATAAAACCCACTCGATGTCATAACAAACAAGATTTGTGGTGGATTTAAGGGGGGGCAAGGTGGCCATGCCCCACTAAAATTCTCCCAGATTCCATTTGGCAGTATGGAGGTGCAAATGTCTGACAGGCAAAATCCTGGCTAATACTCTGCCCTGTCCCTTCTAACTCAAAATCCTGGATCCGCCCCTGTAAAACACAAGACTTTTCTTAGTGATTGCCTCGCGCTTCATTTGATTCACTGTCGTCAACAGTAGTCACCCTCTGTGTACTATTCCAGGAGTTCAGAGATGAACAGCTTGGTCCTCAAACTTCTTACCGGCATCGTCTATCTGACACAAGTCTACTGCCGTAAGTATAGCTCCTTTCCACGACTGTTTATTGCTGCAGCAAAAGTGGAGTCCTTATGTTAATAAGTGCTTCGATATGATACTCTAACCGGCGATATCTCTGGAAACGGTTTGAAATACTTTTCGAATGCAACTGTACATGTGTTGGTAGTAAATGGTGTGGCTTTGTACTACATGTACGTGCTGTCCTGAAAGAAGATAGCAGCTTGCATTGTATATCACGAGGTGATGTGTGATCACGGTGAGATGGTGGACAAAGCCCTCTCTACACACTCCGTATACGACTTTGTACGCGACTTGGTACGCGACTTCGCAAGAGACTTCGTGTGCGACTTTGTACACGACTTTGAGCTGTTCTAGTTCTAAAGTTTTTCAGTTATGTTGTATGATGATATGGTGTTTGTTGATATGTTGTTTGGTGTTGTGGTGCTTGGTGATGTATTGTGGTGTTTGGTGATATGTTGTGTATACATGTATGGTAGTGATATGACGGGAGGTAATATGATACGTGGTGGTGGTGCGTTTATTTCATGTCATGGTGATATGGCTTGTTGTGATATGGTGTTATATTATGTTTGATGATGTAGTGTGTGGTGATATATGGTTTTATATTGTGCGTAGTGATATTATGGCGTGTGGCAATATATGATGTTATATGGTGTGATGATGTGATGTGGAGTGATATATGGTGTCACAAGTTCTGTGTGGTTACATAGTGTGGTGATATGGTGTATGGTGATGTGTTGTGATAAACTGTGTGGTGATATGGGGTTAGAGGGCAATAATACGTCTGGTTTTGTGTGGCGAAGCTTGGTGGTGTGGGGTTTTATTTGGTTGTGGTTAGTGGTAGTTTAATGATCCACTTACAGGATTTTATGAAAGATGTGAACGCGTAATTAAGTCACTGGTCATTTCAGGGGCAAGCCAATCAGTATGTCCGGAAATGAAACCAGGAGAAGACGATCTGCCAGGTGAGTGCACAACCGTATAGGCTACTTCTGAACAACAAAGAAGTATAACTATGTCAAATCAATGTCCAACTATGTTGGTAAATGCATGAAACGTTTTACCTTTCTTAAAAATAATATTTAGGAATTATCATAACATTTTCAGAAATCTACAAAGATTTAATGTAGCAGTTTTTCGAAGCCATTTTTCCATATCGCGGCAGTCGTCCCTACAATGATACCACGAAATGACGGCAACATAACAACAACTGAGGCGCGTTTCGTAGAGTAATGCGAATAACGCTAGTGTGATCACGTGTTTCGCTTGTTGTGCATGTTGATATCTCGCGAGGACTTGCTTGGTTGGCGAGATCACGCAAGCCCACGCAAAATCTCGAAAGTAAAAAGCTAGTGTTTCGCGAGTAAGCTCGAGACCTGACGATCATGATCTTGCAAATTACCTCCAATGTTGGTCGGAGAAGCTAGAATGCTGAATTTTGAGAAAACGATTCACCAGTTTTCGCTCGATCATGCGCGAATACTCTTCGCCGGAAGTGTCTCGCGAGTGTATAGCTTTCACGGAGCGCACCTCTGGGCTGAGTTCCTATAATGCGAGTGTATTTTGAATTTAGCAGTATCATGCAAATATTCACGAGATATCGCCATGCATTTCACGCTGGCGAGTCTCTTGGGTTACTGGTTTCGACGCCGGAAAACATTTTGTATTTTCGACAAACGTCACAGGTCAAAAAATTATGACTGATGGGGGCTGTGTTAGCGGGTATAGTGAAATTGAAACCTAACATTTGTTCGTTTTGGATATATTTGCCCCTGATAACACTAATGTAAGCCTACGTTTACCACTTTTCTTCGTGGAAGTGTTTCCGGTATTAATTCAATTCCTCAACAGTCTTGTTAGTTGTAAGCATCCATTAATCGCTCTCTCACTCTCGTCTGTTTATCTTGTCAACACAATTGCAGCGTTCGACTTTATTTCGACGTATGGCTTAGACAGCGGAAAACAAATGAAAGGCGTTGCGCTGATACAGGGCTCCAATAAATTTCAAGTTGCTTATAAAGTTTCCAAACGATCTCACTTCAACGTGGCTACAAAGTAAGTTAACCGTTGACAATTCATTTTAGTTTGGATCTTGTAAAAACGGACATTCACATGACTGCCTTGTTCAGTTTATTGAATTTTTATGTACTGCACTTTCACGAAAGCTAACAGAAGACAATTTTCAGTTTACGGTAGTAGTACATTTTAGTACTACTGTGACGTTCTTGTATTGATGATATTTTAGTATTTTTTTGTTCATTAGCACTTCTGTTATTTTCATCAGAATTCTGTTTCTTTTGCTTCCAGGATTTTTTATTTGTTTTGCTTCCAGATATCATACAATGAGCTCGGAAATTGCGAAACATCGAATCTACTTTCGTTAATGAGAAATCTACTTTCCGAACACGGAAATCCAATTTTCACATCTTACAACTCGGTGATCCGATTTTTCGGTCGTAGTCTGTTATCATTGTTTAGTACTTGATCAGTGCGTTGCGTAGACGCAAAGTCACGCAAGACTTCGCAAGATGTCGAAAACATGACGAGATACCATCATGCACTGGCGAGATATCTCCATGTATTGCAAGAGAAGCACGTGATCACGCTAGCTTCTTTCGCGAGATTCTTGAGTCTGCAGAACTCAATCCTGGTTTCAGTGTTCGGAATGCGGATTTTTTGATTGAAAATAGATTGAATGGTTCGGTAACCGTGGCTGTTATCATTTTAAGAAGGACGCTAACGTATTGATCAAAATTCATTTAGAGAACTATTTCCTCACGGACTTCCGAACGAATTCTCCTTCGGCAGCACTTTACGGATGAGCCCCAAGGCCAGGAAGAAGACATGGAACCTAGTGCGCGTAGTAGACACATTCAATAACCCCCAGTTTGGAATTCGATTGAACGGTTTGAAAAAAAGCGTGGAGTTTTACATTCTAGATTATACAGGGCGTGTGCAGACGCTCGAGTTCACCAACGTCAGAAAGGTAAGGGATCAGGTATCAATCCCCCCTTTATCTGTTCTTATAGACTTTGGGTTACTTCTTTAAACCGTAGGCATGAAATTTTACACAAACTATCATTTTTTTGTTAAGATTAACACAACGTACGGTAAAGACTGCTACTAGCACGTGCTTTTAAAGGGATATTTTGAAAGCTTAATGTATTAATAAAGTAATAAGAATACATACACAAAACGTACGGAGAGTGGCGTAGATGAAGTAATATCCCACGGGACATTATTCCGCTTATCGATACACGGAATAAGGTCGAGTCTACGACAATCGAGGTACGTTTTGTATTTATCCCATAGGCTTAGAATTTCTAATTTTTTATTTTTTCCGCAAATTTTTTAAATGCGTCACTCAGATTGCTCACGTGGCGGATCACATCCTATATGTATGTACTTGCGAATTGTCATATAATTAACAGTCCTGTTCCAGATGTTACGAATGGAAACTTATTGCATGTTGATTGTTATTTACAGTGATGCAATTCTATTACTTTACACTATTTTCGGAAAGTTTAATGATCGAACCGGCTAAAGACTTCGATTCGACATTGACCTACCTTTTGAACTTTCCATGTCAGAGGTCACTCTTGAAGTAGTGCGGGAGGTGAATACGGAAAACATTATTACTTGACAGTATTTCACTCGACTGATTCAATGCGTATGGGATAAAATTAAGAATATTGTTCACATTCTCATTATGCTGTAACTTTGGCTCGTGCGTACACCTTGTTTGCCAGAAAACTGACTGACTTCAAAGTGAAAGCCTTTGAAGAATTTCGGAAACAACAATATTCAGTCGACGTGGCCTTCAACCTTAAAGCTAACCTTTTTACTTCCAAAGACTTTGAAGACCGATGTTGATAGGTCCGTCTATTTTAAGTTGCCATGCCGCCGCCCATGTCGAGAACATTTGAAGATGAACCAACATGCACAGGAATACCATATAAATACTTTAAGCAGTAAACCGATTATGAGCGCAGATATATGCAAGTTTATAGTCAAAGTTTCGCTTCTTTTCATCCACACTCATAATCAGATTGCTTCTGATTCTGTGCCCAATAACTTATGGTACATGTTATACAAATATGGACCAATCACTCAGGTATATCTGATCACACGGACCCCGGGAGAGCAATGTTGCACTCAACTGCACTTTGTTTTATTATACAATCACTGATGCCCCTGTCTTCTGATTGGGTAAAAGGCAGTGCAAACTATAGCTTCCATTATAAAGCGATGTTGACCGGCTAGACGCCCGACGTCTGGTGTCACTATCCGTGATCACTTACAGGTTGCAGAAACCATAAACACCTGACCCTGTAAACAAAGCGAGCAGAAGATGACAGTACATAAAAACACCCAGACAAAACTTTCCTATTCTAACCACACACGAAGACATCTGATGAAAGTAGAATCAGTTGTGGTATGATAAAATAAAGAGCAATCCTTGGGGCAGAGCAAAGTTGCCCTCCCTTGGCCCATATGACATGCTACAGTATTACCCTTGGGATCTGTCCACATTTGTGTAGTTATAACTATAGCAAATAGAGGACCACCTTGCTCGGAAACCCTAGATATGACTTTACAATAGTCAACGATTTGCTGCCCTTTTGGTCGCAGCTGTCGTATTCAGATTAAAAAATTCCTCAGCTTGAAGAACCAGTGACGAACTGTTGCAACGCCATGTTATGTGCCGAAAGCAATATGGTTCCGTTAGAGAACCAGGGTTGCCAGTTGAAGGCTTACGAGTCGGGGTTCTCTAAGCTACTAGTCGCTTCCACGATGTCCGTACCACTCAAACTCCATAGAACAGCGTTTTGTCTGCGTGTGCGACGGTAGTTAATGTTCGGTGTTTGGTTGCAGGTGTTTGATAAAGAATGGCACAAGCTATACTTTAGTGTCAACCGGGCCAGTGTGGTGTTATTTATTGACTGCAACAAGGTGGCATCCCTCCCGCTTTCACCCAGAGGTCAAATAGATAGCAACGGCAGGCTACTGATGGGGCCTATGGAAACCAAGGACGAAACGGCTGGTGTAACGTAGTTCTTGTACTCTTTGCTGTACTAGAGGATAAAGGAGGGCTTTTGGGTCTACAAAGCATAATTGACCTCCTGTCCATGTAAACCTTTTATCTGGAACAGGAATTTATGTTTTCAGTAGCCACTGTGTAATCTAGGTTAAAGTTAGGATGTCTTGTTCAGCTGGATACAAGTGAGCGCGAATCAACGTTTCATGAAACTAGAGGACTCGAGATACATCGATGTGGTCAATTTGGCAGTATGGTCACACATTATGTGTTTGTGGAACGTTGTCATATAAACCATTTGGTATTCTGCACGATGTAGCTTGCGCGATATATCAGAATACAAAGAGGTTTGTGAAGTACTTACTGATCAATGTTAAATATTCATCATGTATACTGTTCATGAAAATTGCTGATTTATTCTGTTGATGGTTGTTCACAGTTTGACCTTCAGTGGATGGTTATCCACTGTGACTCGACGAGACCAACAAGGGAAACCTGCGAAGAACTTCCGGTACGTAGACTGCAAATCGCCTACATGAACACCATTGTGTTAGTGATTCGCTTAAATTAAAGGTTAGGATAAGGGTTATGATAGGCACTACACTTGTCATCTTCCAAAACACTAGACTTACAAATTATCCTACTTGTCCTTTCACAACTGAGTTATGTTCCTGCGGCGAAATATCTTCGCTTATGGAAAGGAAAATGAATTCTATCCCAACCTTCACTGATCAATCACTTTATTGGCCGCCAGGTTAACCTAGTACGGTCTCGTGCGAAGTTGCCTTTACTCTCGTGATTTTACATGGTCTTCTCACTTTTCTCTTCCTGAGAAATTTGCACGGTTATTGGCACTCTACCCAGTCGTGCATTCCGTAGACGCGAGAATCTCCCGAAACCTCAATATGAAGAAAGACGCAAGATATCGCCATGTATTACAAGCGAAGCACGTGACCAACTAGCGTACTCTGTGAGCTTCTTGCGTCTAGGGAACTCAGTCCTAGGGCTCGTTCCAAGTAAACTGACTTAGCTAAGACAAATCTTAGATTTCAATCATTTTTAAGGTAAAACTTAAATTTGTCTAAAGTCCGTTCCAAGAAAGAAATCTTAAGTTTGACTTAAGGTTTGTCTTAATAAATAGATACTTAGTTAGGGGCCTTGCATGAAAAGATCCCTATTTATTTTCGACAATTCAACGTCAGGTTCACTCTCGATGTGTATTAAAACCAAAAATTGACTCAGTAATGTAACTAAAACATCATAAGAAAGGGCAAATACGCAGTAAATCTAGAGAACTTGGTTAAGTCCCTATTTCGGACTGCTTCATGCAACCGGACACTGCCTGCTGTTACTTGAGACCATGGCCATAATTTATGCCACGTGTTCTCTAGATACGTAACAAACGAGTAAGATATACACAAAACGTACCAAGAGTGGCGTAGATGAAGTGATATCCCAGAAGACATTATCGACCGAGACCGAGTGGGATATTACTTCATCTACCCCAATTGATGGACGTTTTGTATTTATCCCATACCCTTCGAGTTTCTAAGTTTCTTTCACTTTTTCAGCAGATGTTTTTAATACTTCATCCAGACTGTTCACGTGGCGTATCACATCCTATATGTATATACTTGCGCGTTAGGTTACAAGTTTTCTCTAGTAAAAGACACAGTTTTAAATGTAACGATTTCTTACTTGAAAAGAGATATCAAAGATGAAATGGTAATTGTGTATTGAACTTGCAACATTTCCTAAAAATAGTCAAATTACAACAATATTTGATCCTGTAGTTACCGAGGAATTGGCGAGTTACAGACGATATAAGATTTAGCAATCGAAAACTGAGACAGAAGTGCCATATAATTAATGGTATTTTACCAGATGTTACGTTTGGGACACGCCTAGTTATATGTGGAGTGTTATTTATACTGCTGCAATTGTATTACTTTAAACTATATTCGGAAAGTTTGGTAATCGACCCGGCTAACGACGTCGAGTCGACATTGACCTACCTTTTGAACTTTCCATGTCAGAGGGCATTGTTGAAGTAGTGCAGAAGGTGAATAAGGAAAACCATATCACATGGTCGTATTGCATTCGACTGATTCAACGCGTATGGGATAAATTACGCTCTCACCAACAATTCTTAGGCCTACAATTAAATATTGAAACGTTGTGAACAAATAGTAATTTATTGGAAAAATTCACTCTGTGAGACAAGTGGGCAATAATCAAGTTGGCCACTGAGGAACGCCAGATCAGCAAATCTTCTGAGATACTGCCATGCATCACAGTGCAGCACGTGATTACACCAGCTTTTCTGGTCTACGAAACGCAGCTCTGTTCTGGCGAGAGGCGTCTGGCTAGAACAGAAAATCATCGCGGCAACGCGTGTGCAGGCTTCATGAGACAAGACTGTGACGAGTAACTACTGTAGGGATTATTTTACGCGCCGGTTTTACTGCTCGATATGAGTAAGATAATGCAAGCTAGTGTTGGCGTACGTAGTAAAATGACAAACCTGCCAATAACTTGTTTATCCTAGTCGTCGCGCAGTAACGGACAGCTAGTTCTTCCTCTTCAGATTTAACTTTCTAACTTCACTGGGGAACAACTTGAAGTTGTCTTTTTTGGAAGAAAGACAGTCCATGACACCTTTGATACTTAAATTACCTTGGTTATAGAATGGCGTCTGTAGAACAATGGCTGGATGACGGCACTGTCTTCCGGCATATAGTATTTTTGCAGCAAGGCCCAGAAACAGTGCTTAGCATGCTATATTGTCCTGCGTCGGGATTAAGTGAAACTTGCCAAAGTGTTTTCTGGCTTGATCCTCTTGAAGTTCATTAGGCATCGATATTGTCCTGTCAGGAGTCTTTCCGTCGTTCATTTGATCAAAGTGGCTTTAAACCCGCCTTCCATCACAGAAAACAGCTTTTGATTTAGATTATATAGTGTCGTGGAATTGGTCTCAAGTTGTCTCCTAGCCAAATCAGAGTTGATTTCTGGGCTTTGGGAGAACTCACAGTTTGCTGTTGCCTAAGACCAGGCTCTGAAATTTGACTTGTCACGGTGTGTATTCATGTTAGTTCTTTGCATCACCTAAATTCACTTATCATGTGAGTAAGGAACTAGTTGAGACCAATTTTACAGTGGCAAGTGGTCAAGTTAGTTTCTTCCACGCAATCCGGTTCATTGCCGCTTAATCTTTTCGCTGAGAAAGCAGTGCCAACTCATTCGGCTCATTCGTAGGCTTGAACAAGGCGATTTTGTCGGAATAAAATAGGAAAACGGCATATTTCACGTTTCCTGCTCACACTACTGCGTTTTTAAAAATTCTTCAAGGTGATTAGGTGCTTAATAAAGTTTCTAAATGCCTCGATTTACAGCTTGAGGTATTATTCCACAAAGCGCAAGTGTCCCATCTGTCACAAATTACTGTAAAGCGACTTGTGCCTACCGCCACGTGATCTGCCGTACTTCAGTTGTAACAGTTGTTTTGTTTTGACAGGCAATCAAATCCACTCTTCAAGAGGTAACTGGGTTTGTTTATATGCACGCATATGCATGGTAATTTCGACATTTCAAGAAAAACGTTCAAACCGTATTTGCGCGTGTTTAGACCCACGCGCCTGTATCCGAAGTAATGCATTTTCTTTTTCAAATACAATTGTTTTCTCAAGCAGCATGCGCCTAAATTTCTGTTATAGTCGCAGGTGGTGGCCTTTCCTTTGTACAGGTGTGTGCTTTCCTGTAAATACCTTCAAACTCTTTGTGCTCCACTAAAGCTCGCACCTGCGGAACATGTTTACGCCACTTGCTTAACTAGGCATTTCCTAGATTATGACACACATAACACGAGTTCAGGTAACGAAGAAGAATAACAGGTACATGTACATGTCGTGTATAACAGTCTAGAACAACAGGTACATGTGCATGTCGTGTATAACAGTCCAGAATAACAGGTACATGTACATGTTGTGTTTAACAGTCTAGAATAACAGGTACATGTACATGTCGTGTATAACAGTGTAGAATAACAGGTACATGTACATGTCGTGTATAACAGTCTAGAATAACAGGTGCATGTGTATAACAGTCTAGCTCAGTGACAAACTGTTGCAAAATTAGTTTTCATATTTGCAAGAGTTGGACAAAACACGTTCCCGTTGAAATGAACCAGAACCGAATAGAGTACTATGATTGGTAAGAAACTGATAAAGTTAAACGATTTAAATTCACCCCTTCATTAAAAGCATTGGATATGCCAACATAATTTCAAATATACTGTTAAAGGGTTTATAATTTCGTCTACAGTGAAAACGAATGTTGATTTAAGCCAATTACAGTTAGTAAATTTGGTCTCTTTAAAATAGGAGTGACTTCTGGATTTAGAAAGAATTGACAGCTCGTTAGTGCTTGATAATAAGCTCTGAAAGTTTACTTGTCACGGCGTGCCATTTCATTTGCCTAGCACATTCTCTTCAGTTCTGTGCTGGAGCATAAATCACTTCTCATTTGAGAATGGAACAGTCAAGATTAATTTTATAGAGGCAACAGTGTTCTAAACCAAAAGTTAGTTTCTTCTACGAATCTCGGTGAAGTGTTTAGAATTAGGCTACAAACTAAAAGCATGTACACGCAGCAGGCAATTATGCGAGCTTGTAACGTTCTCAAGACTTTTCAATACATTCTTTGAGCCAATTAACTAAGAATATTAAAAAAACGGACGCGGTTTGTATGTCTGTAGCGTCACCTTCAAGCTTTGTGTCAATCAAATGTTCGTGTACATGCTCACATGCCTACTTCCGAATGCAGGCGTAGCTTCATGTATAGGCCCTTGAGCCTAAATACGCGCTTATATGACTGCGATTTTGTATTATGTACCGCGGTCACATTACATTTTACTTGATCTGTTGAAAGCATTTGATACAGTTTGTCTTTGTATTCTACAGAAAACCTAGGAAATTGACAATGTCAGCAAAGCAAGGTTTACACGCAAAATTTGATGAATGGCTTCTAGGTGATAGCAATTAGCAAGCATGCGTGGTTGACCTTCACACCTGCTGATCGAAAGGTATCTTCACAACCCATCACACTAAGAATAGTACACTCACTCCTTTAGTTCGGTTTGGATTACGCTTGACCTTTAGATATTTTTGTGCCTTGCAGCAAACCTCCACCGATGTTTGCCAAGTCGCGTGCCCCGCTGGTCCACCTGGTCAAAACGGAACACAGGTGAGGTTATTTCGGAAATTTATCCGTTGCATACGGAATCTTCTTGACCGTGTACTTTTAAGGGCGTTGTCTGGCATGCACTTATGAGGTGAAAATAGAGAATCCTATAGGAGTCTCAGATTTATGTCATGGGCAAAACCTTTTGGAAATTTCGTTTAAATCCCGAAATATGTCTAAAACTTTCAACCACATGTCGCAATTTTTGTGAAAACACGCTTGTACAATGTAAAGTAACTCAATTACTTTTTGTTAATAGTCTGTTTTATTTTAAACTTCACAGTTGCAAACTGCATTCAGCTTTCGTAACAAATGTTCAAATTAGAATGTAATAAATGGTGTTTAAAGTTGTAATATTAAAACTCAACAAATGTTCATAATTAACAGTTAGCAGGGCTTCCCGCACCTGAGCACTGAATTGGCCTTGAGACAGCTGAGCTAAACAGTCTCACCGCGTTTCTTGAGTTTGTGTTCGTCTCTCTTTGAATGAACGATGATATGGAATTCGCCGTAGATGGGTCCGTTTGCGAAGTTTTTTTCCATGTCCCCCCGATTTGGAGTACGTACAGTTGCGACACCTGATTTGTCAATCATAACCTTGCCACCTTCATGGAATTCCAGCATTGTTTGCATGCGCGCGCACCCAGCCTAAAATATAGGAGGTACTCAAATTTTTCAGTATGTGGAATTTTTACTGAAAAAAAAACGGGGACTAAAAGAAAACGGGGTACTACATTCAGAGCTATGAATTGTGCATTCGCGCCGAATTTGGGTGGACATTCGTCTCGTTTTTCGGACTTTTTGTTTCTCTGAGGCGGACCTTCTGACCCACTTCGCCAAATGGGAGGGGCTCGTTTGAGCCCCCTGAGCCCCCCTGGGTACGCGCATGGTTTGGTTGGCGCGCGTTTGGGTGTTGGTATTAATGTTTTGTAGACCATAAAATGTAAGGCGTATGGATTTCCAGTTTTCACTACTTTGTGATTCGCCCATATAATATCAAAAATTACGTACTCGGTGTTATTAACCAGTCGTGTCGTAACACATTCTAGGTCATGTGAGAAATAGATATATTCATTTATTGTTAGATGTCTTGTTACCGGATATTTTTGTTAACCATATCTTGGATTCAGCAGGTAACGCGAGAAAGTAGGTAAGTGGTTCAAAGATAAAGCGGCATTTCTCTCTGTTTAGCTGACTAGAAATGAAGCCCTTTTACTATCGTAAAATCTGTCTCATAATAGTCCTTACCGCGACAAGTTTCTATTTTCGTTACCAACGAGTACATGGAAACCATCAGCGACCCGAGAAAACGCTTCAGAGTTTATTGAAGCTGACCGATCTTATAATTGCGTATTCGAAAATGACACAGACACACGTTGCCTGTTACTTGAATTGCTGGCCTATTAGTGAATAATTCAAGATCGGATGAGCGTGGTAATGTTTTAACCCCCAAAGCACTTCAGGTGTGAAATGAACATTGACAGCTAAACAAGGGCGAAATACAACTTTAAAGTGGTTGTATTACACACCTGTACAGGTAGATAGTTAGGCTGTAAGACAGACAGAGAGTCAGATAGGCAGATAGCAGACAGAGTGATAGATGGGTAGATGAGCAGGTGAAAAGATTTCTCTAATCTTGACCATTTAAAAGTTGCTTATACAATACATTAAGTCAGTGCCGTTTCAGACTCTAAAGTTCAACCTACCTTTAGAATAACAAATCAATGAAATGTCCTTTTTAGGCTTGCTCAGTTGTCCACCATCCATCTGCGTATAATTATTGTATGTCGTACTTGACAGAACACCTTGTAAGATATTAATTAACTACGTAAGCCAACACCAAGTAACGTGGTCGCTAGTCAATGATCTGTCCAATGCCCGCGTTGTCGTGGTGACTTTTTGTTCCAGCGAGTAAGATATATCTTGCATAGAGCACTTGCAACGAGAAATCTTCACTGGTACAGAAACACGGAACAGTATCCCATAAATCAACATTTAAAACTCATGACCAAGCACTTCTATGGTGCAGATTTTGCTGGTATACCCTAGTAAGGTCCCGCGTGTACTCGCGAAATAATCGCTTTTCACTCACGTGACTCTTATTGGGCTTTGATGATCTTCCTTTTTCGCGAGCGTCTTGCGTCTACGTCACTGACAGCGGGCAGGCCAGAATAACTCCATTGTTCATCTCTCTCTGTCCTCCGAAAGTTCCGTAACAAAGTGAATTTTTCTGTTAAATAACTGTTTGTTGTGAGTGGTGCAGCGTGGGTTTTTGGCAGTTCGGTTGTAAGATCAGAATGTAACTCTTGATATAAGTTTCACGACAGATTTTTGTTTTAGTCTAATAATGTGAAAAAAACGTCACAAGACTGAAAAGTGAGGTTTGATGTGGTGACCATGAAATATTCAAATTCTCTTTTGTGTGCCTTTCTCTCCCTGAACTTGTGCACGATGTCACCACACCTAAGAATATCAAGGCTTGTAGGGCATTCCATAGTCATTGTTGACCGTAGGCAAGTTTTAGTCATGTTCAGTTTGTTAGAGGATTTCTCGCAACTTGCTGACATATTCCTGTTATAGGGTCAGATGTCTGATGTTACAAAGCACAATCAAACGCTTGGTACTCGTTGTGTAAATTATGGTTTCAAAGCATATGTGCATTTATCGGACTAATGGCACTTTAATCTCCAAGTAAACATACTCATGAATTCATAGTTGTAACAATTACACAAAATACCGTGTTTAAAGGAATTGTAACATTTTCATACACTCGATAAGTCGCACCGTGTAATAATTAAAAGTAAAACGACGAAAAACTCGCAAAAACAGAAACAGTTGCTCAAATAAACTCAAAAGCTCTAATGCGTTGATGTTTTACTCAACACGTAACACCACAAATGCTACACTGTCGCCTGTGACTTTTGGCTACTCAGAACAACGTAAAAGTTGACCTTCTGAGGACTTCTAGCGATACAGGAAATATTGCATTTAACTTATCGAATTTTTGCTTTTTTAAAATTTCATTTGTTGGGCGCTTCTTCAAAAAAGATGGCGGATTTTAAAATGTGTAATTTGTGAAAACAGGAACGCTGGAACTTCTGGAAGAGCGTCCATTAGTTCATTGGAGCTCTGTCAGGTGACGTTCTTTCCGATATCTCAAGTAACTTAAGAGGCAGTTCACATTAAAAAACCAGTAGATTTTCAAATATCAGGCTATACGGCAAAATTCATGGATATGTATCCTACCAAAAATCTAAAGATACCACATTGTGTACACTCAATGATCCCTAATTTCGTCACTGGAGCACTAAACCGCGATTGGTCACATTAGCCGTCTCCAAAATTGCATATTTTCAGTAACGAAAATACACAACTTACAAAATAGATTGAAATTTGTACTTTGGTGGCTGAAATAAGCAATGCATAATGCAAATAATTATTTGTCATTTACTTAAATCTGACGGCTTTGTGCTAGACGAGGATGATCCCCAGACCACTTTCCCAAGCTAATTTTCGTGGTCGTTTTTGTGACCCTCTTACTGCCATATTGCACCTTGTAGCTTCATGTAGGCCTAAATTGAACTTCTGAAAAGTAAATCTTGATGACTGACCAAAAAATTATCTTGCCTCAACTTTACATTTATTGAAAATTGTCTTGGAAAACTCGGTTTTGGAAACGATGAGCATAGTTTACAGACAAATTGAACGAGAAATCTGCTTTGGATCGTTATAAAAGTCAAGTCTGAGGTCTTTCAGATGAAAAACAAGTTGTTTTCTGGACGTATTAGGCGATCACTTTCAAAACTGAGCCCGATGACCTTTGTCCAGTGAGTAAGTTGACATTAGGTTTGAGGATATAAAAAAACTTGTACATGTAACCCTCTTGTTTTCTTCCGTTATCATTTATTTGACAATTTCAGGCCAACTAAATGGAAACAAATCCTTTGAAGTTTGAATTTGTAATGATTGTTATTTGTAAAGACTGGTTTTGAGGCTATTATGTTTTTAAAGACAAAAATGAAGAACGAATGACATCTCGGTACGTTTAGAGAGTCTTCATCAAACAATTGCGATCACAAAAGCTTTGTGGCTTAAGTCAGTCATGCTAAAGACATTTCAGAACATCTGAGATGCTGTTAGGCACTGCACAAATCATGATAGCTAAATTTGTGACTGAGCAGGACAAATCGTGGAGTCAAATCATATGCGATGTTTACCGAAGAGAATTTGGTCCCGGTTTTCACCCAAGCAGAAAGTGTCTGTACCCTGAACACCCAAGCCCTTCCAGATGAAAATCTGAACGAGGTATTAACATTTCACGGTCGATTGGCTTAGTTTGGACAGGACGAATTGGTACCACCAGGAACCTTCGATTAAAGAGTCACAACATCAAATGTCACAACTGGAGTTAAATGACCCACATTTGCTTTCCTATTGCTCGCCATATACATGTTTTATATATTTTATCGTATTTAATCATAGTTTGTAGTTGAGGTGAAATGACAATAGTCAATCCATTGGCGTAGCGAGCACCTCCTTGCCCCCCCATGGACACCTCACTCAAGTGGCGCCCGTTCCCACCCCCGGTTGGTAGCTGCGTACCCCCCCCCCAGCTCACAGATGTCTGGAGCCCCCTTTTGACGGCACTCATTTAGCACTCCCCAGTTTTTGAAAAGGTGCACTATGGCTGCTACAGAGTGCCAAAATTGGCCGAAAATGGCTTTACACTTAAACCTGAAAAATAGCCGTTTTTGCCACACAAAATCTAAGCATATAGATTTGAAAGTGAAATTTGAAAGATATGCTTTTCTAATATTCAATCGTAGTCCTTTAAAACCGTATCACTTATTTGTTATCGTCTTAGTAAAATGCATTCAAACATGTCTACATCTGCGCCCAATGTTGTTACAAAATGGAGGCACGTGTCATAAAAAGAGAAATAATGCATGCAAATTCTTAAAAAGCGAAATTTTTCTACATGCGCTAAGTCTAAAAAAAATCTGTGATTTTGGGTATAGACCGGCTCTACCTGTTGGCCGGGTTTTACTCTTAACTCGTCTGTCTTCTATTGAGATTTTTACTCATAGATGTGGGAATTGTGGAAGGGAGCGAGCGCCCTCACTCATGAATTTGGGGAGCTCTCCTTTCGGTGACGGGGCATCCACACCGCAGGGAGGGGGGTGGGGGCATCCAATCACTATGAATAAACTTTTTGAAACTGTAAAAGCATGACAATTTTGAGACATCCAGTTGAGAAAACAGATCAAGTTTGAGTCTAATACACCAAACCGGAAAGATCAGAGAGGAGAAAAGTAAACACTCAGACAACCCCTACTGTGCGTTCTCCTACTCGTGTGATGATTCTCTACGTCCACGGTCTTTTTGATCGCCTGAAGAGGATATTTAAACAGTTTGACATTTCTATCATCCACAAACCGTTTAATTCTCTTCGCAGCCAACTGGTTAATGTCAAGGACAACAACCCCAAGAGTAATAAATTTTGTGTTGTCTATGGTGTCCAGTGTAAGGATTCCCAGTGCTCAGACAGTTACATTGGTGAAACGAAACAGTCCATATAAATCCGTATGTCACAGCATCGTCGTCCTAGTTACGGGGACACTTATGATTCGGCTATTTTTAGCCACCTGAGCGCCACTGGACATGATTTCAATACTGATGATGTCACTATCCTAGACTTTGAGGAATACTGGTTCAGAAGGGGTGTAGAGGAAGCTTTCCATGAGCGCATTGAGAGTCCCTCTTTAAATAAAAGAGGCGGTTTAAGATTCGATTTGTCACACGTATGGGATGGTGTTCTGACGTAAATGCCGCGCCATCTGGTCAAAACGCCACCAATTGGCCATAATAACGATAACGTCACAAGCCACACTGAAGTCCGTGAGATGCAGACGCAACGTCGCTAATTTTTGTAAGTTTTTATTCCAGTATTAGACTCAAACTTGATCTTTTTGAAACTGTAATGAAAATGAACAGAAGTTTCTCTTTTATGTTTCATCTGTTTCATTTATCTTAGTACTAGGTCCATCCATGTAAATGGATAGAGGGGCAAGGGTGTCACCAAACCTTAGCACGCTACTCTGCATGAGTCGTCTTTGCATTCTCTAGCAATAATTAAAGATCAGCCTCCACTTCAGTAACGCTAGGACCTTGTTGAAAGGCAAGGCTTCTCGAGATTACGTGAGATATTGCCGTGTATTTTAAGTGAGAACACGGGACTTTGGCTAAATTTTAGCTACATGTAGGTCTTAGTGTAGGTCCTAGCGTTACTGAACGCACGCTAAAGTATTTTGTCCGTGGTTATTATTAGAGAATGCAAGGGCACGCGGGTTCGGTTTTTTTTAGACCTGGATGAAAGATAATGGTTATTTTCAATGTATACGGTACCAAAATCTGAATTTTAGATGTATTAGTTGCAGAACTCGGGCCCACTAACTTTAAGACAGTCGGATCCCGTACTCAGAGTTGAGAGACAACGTCACACGGAACTTAACATAGTCTGTAGTGCGCATTACACGTTTTTGTTTATTGGCAGGGTCCACCTGGTTTTAAAGGACAAAAAGGAGATCTTGGAGAAACTGGTCCTCAAGGAGAGAAAGGGCCAGGTGGTGTTCCTGGGAAAACAGGGTCTGATGTGAGTGACTGAACTTATTGCGTGTAACCAAAACAACTTTACGTTTACATTTTGTCGCCAAAGACTAGGCTGTATTTTACTCTCCTAGGGTGCAAGATATTATTGATAACATTTACAATATATTATCAGTTAAGTAAAATTAGAATTTATATGGAATTATAAAATCAAAAGATATTGCAAATAATAACACATACATGTATGAACACTTGAAATATATATCATCTATGCAGGGAAGGAAGGGTGAAGCTGGTTTCCCTGGTTTGCCGGGTATAGACGGAGCCAAGGTGAGTAGCAAAGTGCATATACATAGGCAAAGGGGATGGGTGCGGGGTTCAAATCCCGTTCTGAGTGCTGATTCTCTTCCAATAAGTAGCGTCGTATTTGACGATCGAGGGATGATTACGCTTGTCGAAAATTTCATTCAGTTGAAGACAAAATGCCACCTGATAAGTCCAAAGATTATGTCTTATTGTCCATCTTGTTTCTCTGCACTTATTCTGCCGGGTCAATAGGTACACAGCGACAATTGAATCTCGCTGTATTTACTCTCAATGCCCTAAATATCCGTCGGGTACATTTGCTGCCACTGGAGTTTCACATGTTATTTGTTGTTGTCTGATTCTTTACAAGTTTTCTCCGTTGCATTTCTCTATTCGCCATTCCAATACCAGCGAAGTATTACTGCAGTTCTGTGGGCTGCAACTGCGACGTGAACATCTTTGATAAATTGAACAAATGCCTTTGGATGCGTGATCTGAAAATTGTCGCCTTCCCGGCATCATAGAGACACGAAAATGTGCCTGATTTCCAAAACTAGGTCAGGCGCTTTCGTACCTCCAGTGCAAAGGAGAGTTCTATCACCGTGTAATTCGAGACGGCCCTATTGGTTACGGTTCTCAGTGACGACTTCCAGTCACATTTTTTAGCCATTTGACTCGGCGGAGGGAATCACGTACGGTCAAGAGGATTACGTACGTGGTTCTAGGCAGACAAAGTCTGTTGCACAATGACCGTGTTTCTGTTCAATTTTGTGTTACAGAGAAGCTAGATGTGAAAGTTTGTGTTGGGTCTTATTGAAGATGTACAGTGTACTGTGTTATCAGAGTTTCCTTTTCGCTCATGATCTGCTTGCAGGGTATGAAAGGTGAGAGAGGTTTACCTGGTCTGACCGGTGTGAGGGGTCCCGAGGTACGTGCACACACTCATTTGTCATAATGATCATTTACTTGTAAGGGACGTCTGGTTTATCCTCATTTATACACGTTTCAATTGCACAGCACAAAGCTATTTCATTCAACATTAAAACAAAATAATGGTAACTACCTCTGGAAGTTTCCATGGCTTCTGAAGATGCTGAAGCTTTGTCGTTTTGGATAATGTTGAGATTTCTTTTGTATACCGTTGAGAGTTCTGTCTGGCGAGTTTATTGAGCGTTTGGCAAGATTACGCAGCATCATGCAAGTGAAAGGATAATGTATTGCTAGACCACACTATATGGCTTCAATCTATTATTGGTTATAAAAATTAGATGGAGCGCCTTAGAAACGAAGGCTGGACCTCCCTTCAAGGGCACGGATTAGTCTCCGCTTGCTATCGTTTATCTTTCTTAACTCCACGACAACCTCTGTGAGAGTTCACTGTCCCCGTACGTGAATACTGTGATGGTGTTAGTTCGTGGCAAATGCGGAGTACTGGTACAAACTTTATCGTTCCTCCTGTACACTTGTCTTCATGCTGAGCTGATTATAGGCAATTTAGAATAATTCATTGAGCGCAGAATAGTAACAAATAAGTAAGCAATTTTTATGTATTTTTGCACTCTATTTTTAAATAACGTGTACTTTAAAATTACGAAAATAACAACACCTATCAGGTTAGTCAACTCAGGTGACTTTCTAAACGAGGAAGGCTCCTTTTTCATGTCATCCACAATACTAGTAAAATTAAGTTGTTTTTTCGATTTTAGGGTAAACAGGGTGATAAAGGCGAAAATGGATTTGTGGGGCAACCCGGAGGAAAAGGAGAGAAGGGAACCAGCGGTGAAGACGGCAGTGTGGGGCCGCCGGGGCCGCGTGGCCACTCCGTGAGTGAACAGCTTTACTTGCAACAATACTGCAAAAGAATATGACCAAAGTTCATTATGTGCAGGATTTTGCCATGATTATACCTTAATAAGCTTTTTACTGTTATTGTTCCTCGTCCCAAATTCTTTTATCAAAGTCCAAGTAAAACTGCTCCAAACTGCCTTTATTCAAGGAAGTGCGTATGTTTGTTCAGCTATACATGTAGGTATTGTCAGTGGGGCTATTGTAAAAAGTGTAGCAAGGGACGTTTTGTGTGATGCTCTGTCTTTTTGTGGAGTCGTATTGACTCATCAAGTAGCGTGTAACTCTTATTATGTAATTAATCAGACAGTGCTGTTTCAGGTCAAAGGTGAGAAAGGAAGTCCAGGTGACACGGGCCTTCCTGGAGCACAGGTGAGATTGGGCAGCGTCGCCATTACTGGAAAAGGATGACATCACATAAAACTGGGTCATTAATGATTTACATGATATTAGCAACTTGTTACACCCTTTAATCAATTTAACACAACCAACAAGTTATTGCGACTAATAACCAACAAGTTATTGCGACTAAATAAAACAATTACCGTCTGGCATTTCATTTCAGGGGAACATTGGTTTACCGGGGGATACAGGCCTTCCGGGACCACCCGGGTCTAAGGTATGGCACTATGGTGAGCGCTTGATCGTTCCTTTTCAATTAAACATGCTTTACCTATGCCTGGGTTAAGGTCTACATGTTCGAACGATAGGTAATTTACGATGCATGTTCGAAACTTGCGTTGGTGTGGTAGATGAATGTAAAACGACGCAGACAAGCCATCGACCATCCAGCTCCCCGAAATAATGCTTCTGCGGGATGACAACGTATGTGGTTTGAACGTCATGATAGTCCGTAATAGAATGAGATACACGTGAAGCTTCTGGATTATGTAGCTATCTTCGCCTTTTTGTAGCAATCGCACGTACGAGCTTCATGTGTTTATAAACCGCACTAACTAAAAACAACATTTATTTCTTATATGCCAGAGTTGAGCCTGTTGTTGAACAATGGAAAAGGAATTTCATTAAACGGTCCTCTGGACTAACCTCATCAGTGGCACGATATAGGATAGAATGCACAAACGACAAAATTGTTACCGTTTAAACGTTAACAATTTACTCGGCTGCAGAAAGCTGCGCAAAATTCAAGTCCATGCAAGCACACGTCACCGCCCACTGGCACGACCGTGTCCCCGTCGGCGGAGTGCGGCGGGCAAAAAGCACTTACTGCCATAATGGATAGCCGCCAGCAGTGCTGTCGGCTACAGGCCGGAGCCTTGTACCGTCTGGCGAACCTGAGGTGCACACCTCTCTGGGACGCCACTTATACATTGCGGCACGGCGCGACAGCTTGCACTAATTACGCATTCAGGTTGTCTTTGTATGCTTGCCCAGGTTGATTTGTCAGGCACGCGGTCACTACCGACCCGCTACTATTGGTTCGCCAGCCTTGCACTTTCTGGAATAAGTGCTCCTGGTGATGCCAACAACAATGCCCGATACACGGTGCTTTTCTCGGGCCTTAGAAAAATGTTCGAAGTTCGCAGAGGCCATCCCGGGGACTGAGCTGACTCTGGACTGAATCGCCAGGCGACCACGTGCGAGCTTGCCACCCTGGCCAGATTGCCCTTATTGAAGTTTAATTTTTGGGTGTTTGCTTGACGAGGTTGCCCAAAGCCCACGGTCGACAGGCATGACTTGGGTCGTGAACGGTCTGCCTTTTGCTGAACTGGGAGGTCCTTCTCAAACCGTTAACAGTGGTTGATAGACGGTGCTTTTTTCGGTACTTAAGAAAGACCTCCCGTTTTCACAAGAGGTCCTTCTGAAACCGGTAACAAGGGCCGATAAACGGTACATTTCTATTGACTTTTTCAAAGACACACTTCTAAAACCGGTTACAATGACCGATAAACGGTGCTTTTCTCGGGTTCTGACATGGATGTGGATTACATCGCGAGGTGACCACGCTTGCAGGACCTTGCCACACCGGCCAGCATGCGCTTACTTCAATCGGGGTGTTTGCTTGCCGAGGTTGGCTTTTGTCCACATCCAGGTCAGTCCCCAGGCTTGTCTTTGAGAATTTCGAAAACTTTTCCCGAGAAAATCACCGTTTATCGGACATTGTTATCGGTTTCAGAAATGGGTCTTGTGCAAACGGGAGGTCGTTAAAAGGCCCATGAAGTGCACCGTTTCTCGGCCATTAGTGTCGATTGCACGCATAACGACCGAAGACGTTTGGCCGCAAGCTTCTCGCTATGAGGTCTGAGCCATTCTCGGCCGATTACGTGTTTTAGGTAAAGCCCCTCAGACACTATTTGGCTAGGAATGCATCTAGACCCACAATTCCCAAAAAACATTCGCCCCAAACCCACTAATTGCTGTTTTCTAAGTTACGAAAATGTACCGTTTAAACGGTAACAATTGTTTCGTTTGTCTATTCTACCCTACATCTTGCCATATGTCACTAACCTTCTTGTGACCTCTCTTTATTTTAACAGGGAGAAGCTGGACGATATGGGAAAGATGGAAAGCGTGGTTCCAAAGGTCAAACGGTATACGCCAGCTCAGTAGTTTGCAATTGGTAGACAAAAAAGCTCATGTGACCCACAGTTCCCCACCTAGACGTGTATAACCTAAGAAACGGGGTACAGATAGAAACTTCGTAGAGCCCAACTTTGGTCTAAATTGCCCTAGATTACCTTGCCTGTTGTAATAGCAATGTCCAGTGAAGCAAAAGATAATCTGTGCTCGTGTTTTTAACCCAGATACTAGGCTGTAGCACGAAGCAAGGGATTATCATGTGCGACACTAATTAGCAAAAACCCAACATACTAGAGCCTAGCATAGGACTGTATACATTATAACTAGAAGTACTACCACAAACATTATTTCGAGTTGATTTATTTCGATTATCTAGAACGTGAGTCCTTGAGTGGTAGAAAATACGGAATTGTCGGTAAATATTCCCAATGGACTTCGTAAATCGTCAATCAACATTTTTCATGGTGAAAAGCGCAGGCTTTCAGCAAATACTGGACATTTTTAGTATGGATTCGAACTTGTAGCGTTACTGTTGGGGTCATCAAGTACAAGCTAGAATTAGACAGTCCTCCACGTAAATCTGTAATCGAGCGCAGAATAATAGACACTTGTCTTGAATTAGCAAAAGAGAATAAAGGAAAATGTCAAAAGAATTTCGATTTCGGGTACAAAGATTAGACCCCAGGTTCCGCTGCAAATTATGTTTACGTCACGTTATTTAGGGATGTTTTGTAACAACAATGAAGGTAGATTAATGCAAACTTCTTAAAATTTTCTTGTTAGCAATTCTGTTAAACGACAGCCAGCATGTGAGGGAATTAATGTATTCCGAGTGTGCAGCTCAAACCCATCACGGATGTCGACTTTATTACCCTGACTGGCTTGGAGTGCTTAGTATATGTCATAAGTAACTATCACCATTGGAGGTGAAAGATTCTTTAAATTTCGTGTTCAATACTAATGGTGTCTTGTTACAGGGAGATAGGGGGATAAAAGGAGAAGTGGGCCAGCCAGGTGATCCCGGTCGACCTGGGGATAAGGTACGTGAATTCAGCCCTTGCTTTGACTTTGATCAGTTAAAATCAATGGATGGATCAGTAAATATTACACGCTAATGGGAAGTCATGTGTTGTGCTCTTCTGATTCGAGTGTTTGCTACCAAGAGGAACACATGACTCACTCGTTGTCAGAACCCGTATTCCTGTTCACTCAGTGTGGTGTCGCATGAAGAGCTCTGATCCTTACCGTTACCGTTACAGGGTGCTCCTGGAAACCCAGGTCCTCCGGGCCAAATTGCGAATGTGACGGGACCTCAAGGACCACCAGGGGCTGCGGGAGAGAGTGGTGCTCCTGGGGTGCCTGGCATTCCCGGCAGAGACGGGGCACACGGTCAGCCAGGGAAGAGGGGTTTGAAGGTACTTTGCGTGGCACCTGCTTACAATTGTTATCCAACAAGACTGCTAGGATTTTAAAGCACCTGGTTGTCATCGTTGTCATGCTTTCGCAGTCGTGATTGTAACCAAACCCGTAACGCACATACATGTATAGCATGCTCTGTGCTAGTAGAACTGAGTATCACTAATTGCGTCAATTAATCAGCGCTCATAATTCCAGGGCTATATCGCACTTCCGACATGCAAACCATGCATGTTTGAAAGTTAGGTCGTGGCCCCTTAAAATATATTTCTGACACTCTTACATCAATAGAATAGTTACTGACATCATAACTCAGTCTCCTAAGGGAAATAAAATCTTCAGTTGCCAGCTTTAACAGTCGGTGTTCTGACCATATTTTACAGGGAAGAAGAGGCGGAACAGGGGCTGCTGGTCAGCCAGGCGAGCAAGGGCCATCGGTAAGCAGCGTACATGCGTGTACGCCAGGTCCAGAGAAAGTAGTATTCCTACAAGACTGAAAAAATATTGAAGAAACGACCACGATATTGTTTTTCTAGAGATCACGAAGCTTGCGGCGTGAACATTTTTGAAGTGAAATAAAATCGTGTTTAACATCATGCTTGTATAACCAGGAGATCAAGAGTGTACCATGATGACTTGTATCTCATAGCGATGCTGCGCTTAATTTCGGGACCTCAGAAATCTGCAATCTTAGACTGTGATGAAATATGTTCGAACCGATTTACTAGACCATACATTTATATACCCCCTAATGACTCTTCACTGCATACATGTATAATGCAATCAAAAAAACTGTATTCGTCTCATTCCAGAACTTGAATTATTTAGTCTCTTGACAAGGTGAAACTCAAAGCAAACGAGATTCAAAAGTACATAGGTATCCCAACATAGTAATCATATTTGAGAGCTCGGGATGTGCAATTGCAATCTCGTTTCGAAATTACATAAATGACAATGACATTGAAGGACGCCTCTAAAATTGTTTTTAACTTGAAGGGGATCCAGGGCACCCCAGGGCCTAGGGGAATTGAAGGAAAAGCTGGAGAAAAGGGTGACCCAGGCGTAGACGGTCTGCCAGGACCTCCAGGCGAGGATGGGTTGCTGGTGAGTACATCCCTCACAAATCTGGGCAGCATTCTGTAGATCCAAGGCTAGCGAGACCACGTGACTCGGTTGTAATACTTGGCGATATGTAGCGGAGTGTTGCGTGATCATGCGTCAAGGTTAACAAGTTTCTTGGGTCTGCGGGAGGCAGGACTGTTTATGACCACCCTCTTTACAAGGAGCGGTATTTCCAGTTATTAGGTAGTGAGAAGGGAAGGATTTCTATAATTTGCCATTCTTGGCATGCGTAAAGATGAACGACCTGATAAAGCTAATTGATTGTCAAAGAACCGTTTTGGTTTAGACCATTTTACATTCCCAACATTATTTGACGGCATTGCGATGACTTGGGATTCCACAGTATTCCTTCCTGTGTCATTGCGTAGGTGTTAAATTGGTTCAACTACTGTTCAGATATTGTGTGTTCAAAAGTGTTGAGAACTGCCCAATGTGTGTTCTTAACTGAGCGAGTACTTTTAAGGAGTAGTGATGTGAAGAATCTTACTCAGTCCCCTTCACTCACTGTCAACAATAAGAAATCAGACATTCTATCACTTTTATGCATTTTATCAGCATGGCGTCTTTCATTTAATGAATACAATTTTCTTTGCTTTTATCGGGCGACTTATTTTTGTATTGTATTTCAGGGAAAGCCTGGACCCCCGGGAGTCATAGGACCGCCGGTAAGTATGGCTTTGTAGACGTATTTCCTCATACGTTCTGGTAACGCATTTGGTGTCGGTGTGAAGTGTTATAAAATAAACGTCTCATTGTGTTTGCAGGGTACCAAAGGAGAACCAGGTGACGTCAGCGTTCTTCAGGGAAAAGAGGGACAAAAGGTACAATCTCTTGTTTCTGTTGACTAGAATGTGCCATTGAGATATTTTAATACCTCGAGCGTTTAAGTGGGACATAACAACTACCAACTAAAAGTGATACTAATAATTTTGTTGCATTCATCAGGGGGGATAAATCCGGAGGCACTTTTTTGTAGTGTTGAAAGTGGGTGTCACTCAAGGGCTTCTGCAAGCCAGTCTGCGGGGCTGTGGACGTTGACAGATATGTTTATGGATACGTCTTGGATGTGTTGACAAATTTAGAAATGTGCTTTTTTATTTTTTGTTCTAAAAATGCGGCAAAGTTGCCTATTCTACAACTTTTAAAGGAATGTTTTTGTGACTTCATTGCATTTAAAATAGTTTTCAAGAAGAAATAATTAATGAAAAACAATATTTTAGAGATCATAATGCTATCTGACATATCCATACATCATTTCACCCATTCAGCTTCATAACTGACCGTGGGTCAGAGGTTACACAGGCACAGGTGACGCCCTCAGAGACAATTTTTAGGCTGATACGAATAATTCATGGGATTTTTAATGAAATATTGCGATTGATGTACTATTTCAAGACGATTTAGCTTTTATTGATAAACAATTCTTTTTAATTAAGGGTTCAAGACTATATGAAGCGGACGAATCGAACATTATTTTTTCACTTTGAAGTCAAAAGGCTAGATCACAGGAAAGGCAAAAAAACAAAAATTATTAAAATCGCATCGTGCGTTCAAAAGTTATTGGTATGTATGTGTCAAATTTTGACTAATTTTTATCAGGTCGGCCATCTTGAAGGTTTAAAAGTGCTTAAAAATTATTTTCACAAATATTCTAACAGCAAATCACACAGGTGATAACTTATTGAGTGGTTAAAATATTCACAATTCACGCTGGACAACATGGAGACTTTTGCTGAACTGAAAGGCATGTTCAACCGGCTACATTGTCATCGATGAAGATTTACCTGTAGGGGTAATACATTTGCAGACAGGTTGCTACAAAAAAGCAGTTTTGCACAATTTTCCGGTGTTTGTGCCATAACTGTTATGAATAGACTATTTATTTCAATGTTATTGCCCATTCAATTGACTGTGCACTTTTCTAAAAATAGTAATGTTGAAATTGTTTTGAAATCGTTTTTTTGTTTGAAAGTCAACTTTTCTCTTTTCTTCAATATAAGATTATGTGTCGAGATATTTTTTCTGAATTTCATGTACAAATTTTGCCCTTGTTTCATGTTTTGCAACGAGTTACTTTCTGCTTCAGGATATATCAAAGCATGTAAATGGTATTAGTTTTTGGCCAAATTTGAAGTAAGAATTGGAAAACAAACACGACGCTAGAGTGAAGCATGTTTCGATATTAATCCGACGTCATGGTCAGGTACAATAATAGACAGAAAACAACCGCAACAGAATGTTAGATTAATATCAAAACGTCGTTTTAAACACACGTGTGCTATCTGCATACTTCCCGTAGTCGGCACTGTAAAATACAGGATGGTATGCCATTTCTATCGCCTGTTGATTGAAAACAAACAAAAATCACAGTTTTTATTTTTCATTTTCTTGGTCAGACAACAACTGATGGAAAATATTATTTGAAATCACCAGAAGCCAGCAAACTGGCATCCAGAGCATCTAAATAATTGGCTAAAAATCAAACATAAAATTTGGCCAAATTTACCGAATTTTGACCCACCAGTGAATGTTAATGGAAACTCCTTTAAAAATGCGAAGACTGTCTTCTGTTAGAGATGGTCAGTGTCTACATAAACATCATAGAGATTTTTTATTTCCCGTTCTTTTAAGCCGTTTCGAAAACGACTTGGCTAATTGAACCTTGTTTAACCAAAAATAAGCTATTTTGGGCCAAAATATTCATAATGGTGTAACTTAAAAAATAGTGGCCCAACAATTTTAAACAAATATTTTGAACCTATTTCACCAGGAAGTATGAACAATTTTTTTCAAGATCTGATTCGGTGACCCTAGAGTCGTCCTTTTGATGCACTGGTGGAATGAGGGTTAAATATCTTCAATATTTGGCCCATGAAACGTCATGTTTTAAATTACCTGATAATTATGAAAGTTATATTCTGCACAAAAATACGCCTAGGACCTTTGTTGTCACACGACAGTGTTGCTTCTATGAGCATTCTAATTTCTTTGACCTCTTCAACTAATTTTCCAAATTCTATGCTCTTTTTCCAAGAAGATTGTTCTTTCAGACCTAAGACACATTGAGATTAATTCATGGTTACCTAGCACATGTAAACCGTGTTTTGATTTCGTTGAAAATTCGCCTTAGATTCGAGGGATGAAATAGTTCCAACGTTTCAGTCAACACGTACCAAGAGTGTTTATAATCCTTTTGCGTTTCACGCAATAATGAAAAACTACAGGAAACGTAATGGTGATTGGGGCATCAATCACATGTCCGTGGGCAGGAGGCGCGCCAGATGCAAACACAGCCACTCGCCGGCAGTTGCTGTACGTTTGTGATTACATACAGTTGAGAACACCCGTTATATTTTTGCTAAAATTGATCATCCTTCCTCAACAAAGCGTTTCTCTTGGGCTCTGTAAAACGTCTCCGTTGCATAGTTGTGGGTGAAATATTTACTCTGTATTTAGTATCCCGGTATAGTGTTTGGTGAAAATGTTCCCAAGTGCTTCTTCTCAAAAGGTAACCCTCTCTGGAACCACACCCACACACACCTAATCAATGAGAGTACCCCCCAGGATCTTGTTTATCTATTGTAGAACACATTTTAATGGGCGAGTGGTAAATCAATTGTAGCTGCTCGATTTTTACGCCATGCTTCCGAGACAGTGTTAACGGCATTTACCATTGGTGACTATGGTATACTTGATTATAGACTCAAGACCGTTTATTAACGAGCAACCGTTACTGTCGTTATCGAATGCCGGAGTTCATTTACATGTATTCCTGGCCGAGAAAAAGGCATGTTAGATTTACCAATTTACCAGCCGGTTAATTGGTCCTTTAAGTAGGATCAGCCGAATCGTCTCTGTTGCGTGCATACAGCTGTACCGTATGGGACATGGCAAATGTTGCTCGTTTCTGGCAATTCCTTCTGCAAGTTGTCGATGCTATAGATTCGTCGAGTATAAGTTGTGTGAAAAAATTGCTGTACAGTCATTTATAGGCTACTGCTCATTGTGTGTGGAGCCTGGTTAGCCGGTACAACACTGAATAAGCCCACGCAACACTCCATTTGTGTCGCAATGAGTAGTGACTCCAGCCTGAACCAGGTATGGGAAATAATTAGATATATGATGATAACATGCGCAGTATCAGGAGGACATTACCAATAGAATGGTAATATGTTCCTGACAGTACGTATTTTGACTGTGGTCACAGGTGACAATAGCATGAGCAAAAGAAGTTTAAAGCCACACTGCATAACCACAACTCAGTCGCACACCTGGATGTGCCTGTAGCATAACAATCAGGAACGTGATACATAATATCATGGCGACCGTTGTTTCCTTTGATCATGTCACAAAAACAAGAATCAGGAAGTCGAGTTCACTTCCGGTTTTCCAAATTTGCATTACGTCTTCGGTGGAGCTAATTGGTGGCAATTTTGTCACGTTTTACTTGTCGTATACTGTAGTTTATGATATTTTTGAGACCGTAATTTACCTTCAGGGTGACACTGGCGAGCCAGGGCGTGACGGCAGCAGTGGGTCAGACGGTTTAGCTGGACCAGCGGGTGCAGACGGACTACCTGGGGTACCAGGAAGACCAGGAGTCACGGTATTTACTTAACAGTCAATTAAACAAATGCTCTTCAGTGATACATGAGTTGACAACTCGCATGGATCAAGTAAGACCACTAAGTGGAGATCGATGGCGGAATTTTCAGTCGAACATGGCAATAAGTTCGTTGGTGCCAAAAGCAGTGTCCGTTTCATCAATGAATTTTGTTTACATTATTTCTAAGTGTGAATTGCTCTGTCAGGAAATTTGTTACCTGGGAAATGGAACTTTGCGGTGTGTGTTGCTTTGCTGTTAAGACGTTTTAGTCCAATAGTTATGAAATTAACACACATTGTGCATTTTGTAAAAACCCCGAGGCTAGTTTTTGGGGAAGTCGACCAAAAGATGGCACTTTGGTGGCCAGTTTTTGAATTTTCGCTTTCCCAAGAACCATAGGACCGTTTTCTGGTTACGCCTTATAGACCCTATTCACGCGGCGGCCATGAAGATCCAAAGCGAGGCTCACTGCGATAAACAAAGCGAAAGTAGACATTGCGTGAGTTAAATAGCCGGTCTTTCGAGTCCAACCTGGATATTAAATTTTAATGATGTGTCGACAATTAACTACAGAGACGTAGAAAATTACATTAGAGAACAAGTTAAGGCGCCAAAGAGTTGTCTGACGAAAGGGTTTAATTTTTATCGGAAAACTAGGTTCGAAACATGAAAAGTAAATATGACCAAATTGCGGCGATCGTAGTGTTACGGATTAGGTATTATGCTGAATGCAGGGTTACGTTTTTTCTTGTAAATTGTTGATCAAAATACTTTCTACGCGGACC
>NMRA01000375.1:992-21696 GCA_002633005.1 Phoronis australis | reverse complement strand
GGAGCCTGGTTAGCCGGTACAACACTGAATAAGCCCACGCAACACTCCATTTGTGTCGCAATGAGTAGTGACTCCAGCCTGAACCAGGTATGGGAAATAATTACATATATGATGATAACATGCGCAGTATCAGGAGGACATTACCAACAGAATGGTAATATGTTCCTGACAGTACGTATTTTGACTGTGGTCACAGGTGACAATAGCATGAGCAAAAGAAGTTTAAAGCCACACTGCATAACCACAACTCAGTCGCACACCTGGATGTGCCTGTAGTATAACAATCAGGAACATGATACATAATATCATGGCGACCGCTGTTTCCTTTGATCATGTCACAAAAACAAGAATCAGGAAGTCGAGTTCACTTCCGGTTTTCCAAATTTGCATTACGTCCTCGGTGGAGCTAATTGGTGGCAATTTTGTCACGTTTTACTTGTCGTATATTGTAGTTTATGATATTTTTGAGGCCGTAATTTACCTTCAGGGTGACACTGGCGAGCCAGGGCGTGACGGCAGCAGTGGGTCAGACGGTTTACCTGGACCAGCGGGTGCAGACGGACTACCTGGGGTACCAGGAAGACCAGGAGTCACGGTATTTACTAAACATTCAATTAAACAATGCTCTTCAGTGATACATGAGTTGACAACTCGCAGGGATCAAGTAAGACCACTAAGTGGAGATCGATGGCGGAATTTTCAGTCGAACATGGCAACAAGTTCGTTGGTGCCAAAAGCAGTGTCCGTTTCATCGATGAATTTTGTTTACATTATTTCTTGAGAAAATGATATTTTCTAAGTGTGAATTGCTCTGTCAGGAAATTTGTTACCTGGGAAATGGAACTTTGCGGTGTGTGTTGCTTTGCTGTTAAGACGTTTTAGTCCAATAGTTATGAAATTTACACACAATGTGCATTTTGTAAAAACCTCGAGGTTAGTTTTTGGGGGAAATCGACCAAAAGATGGCACTTTGGTGGCCAGATTTTGAATTTTCGCTTTCCCAAGAACTATAGGACCGTTTTCTGGTTACGACTTATGGTAATCTCGAGCTATTTGAGATCTACTGATAATTGAGGTTGGATACTGGTACGTTGGCAGATTTTGCGGCGATTTACACTTCTCTATTTGGGCGTTTTGAAAAACCGTAATTCCCTTATTTATAGATCATTATATTTTACACTCTTGCCAATTGATTTCACTGCTCAATTATCTTTTCTTTTTTATTCAATTTCGTCATCAGTGGGGGATTTAGAGGGGGAGGCATGGCCTCCCCTAAAATTCTCCCAGATTACATGTCTGACAGGCAAAATACTGGCAAATACTCTGCCCTGCTCCCCTTACTCAAAATCCTGGATCCGCCCCTGCTCATCAGTGTTCGTCGTCAATGTTTGATGGCGATAATGATTTTGTCGTTTTAAAGTCGTCCTTAGTGTCGGCGGCGTGTTCGTCCTTGGCCTCGTCAGTGTCATGAGTGTCTTCTGACGCGATCGGCGTCAGTGGTACGTGTTCCTGTTTTTGGCAATGAAAGTTTGAAGCGATTTCATGTCAGTAGTATCCTCAATATTTACGGTTTCGTAATCATTGTCGATGCATCAGCGTTGCTGAAGGCTGCCAGCTCGTCGTCGTCGATGCTGTTGTTTGCCGCAGTGTCGTACATTTAATGATAAAGATGATAATGATGATGACGATGATGCTATTATTTTCATCGTCGTAGAGAGTGTCGACAAAGTCACCTGTGATAGCAGTCAGTGGGCCCTGAACTGTAGGTGGTTTGAAAGACTTCTATGACTACTTTCACTTGGTAATTTTATTTTAGCGTTTCCCACCTCATTCATAGGTGTGCTTTTTAGGTGTAAAAATCGAGCTTTTAAAGTTGCACATTTTCGTGTAATTTTCCATTGAATTCATTTGAGAAAATGTTGAAGTTTGAAGTTCGTTTACAATGCGTCGTATTGTATCAGACACTTAACCGGAACAAGTACACGTTGTTGGTCACTTTAAACAAGTTGAACGAGAAAAATAGGTCAACATAGCAGTAAAAATAGGCGTCATTGAGTTGTTAGCGGTGTCTTTGATATTTGTGTCAAGTGTAAGCGTCATCAGCGGTGTTTTGGTTATCGTTATTGTCATTGGCGTCTTCGTCGGTGGTGTTCTTGCTTTCATTGTCGACCTCGCTTCGAATTTCTTCATTCGATTTCGTGAAGCTTCGCTCCTGAGGGCGCTTTATTTGATGAATCAGTTAGTTAGAAAGACAGTTGCGGAAGGTGACTCAAGAGTTCACTATGCACAAGCCAAGTCTTCGCAACACTAACTGGGGCATTGGAACAAACATTACGTCGGACGCTTTGTTTGAGGGGACCCGTGTACGTTCGGTGGAGGTGTATCATACAAGGGGAAACATGACATAATTTTTACTAAATTAGTGCTTTCTAATAGTGTTCAAGTTGCAATTGCTGAAGACTTGCGCACCTGTATCAAAAGTGCATACGTGTACAACGAGAGCCTGAACGCCAGTACAATCCATTCGCACGTAGGTGTGGACCTGCCTCAATAAATCTTCCAAAAGAATACATGCTAACGTAAAACAATTGAAACATACCGTCCACTGAGTGTTTGCTGAAGTGAACGTTCAGTAGGTTCTAATATAAGATTTTGCCGCGCTGTGATCTTTATTACAACAGAAAACAACAAATTCACAATTCATTTATAAAGTAATTGTAAATGAGAAACATACATTCACAGATACAAATGTCAAATATCTTAAATTCGAGTGTCTGCAAGTTGACCCTGATTTGTCACAGCATTAGTAGTGGACTCGTTGGACGGGGCGTTGTATCGACGTACGATGTAGACCGACAAAATGACACCTAAAGCTACTGCACACGCTACCACACCACCCGCGATCCCTCCTATCAGATACACTTCAGAAGGCAAGCCACCGCGACTTGTGTCGACTTGCTCAACTTCACTTTTCTTTTCACCTTTAATGAGCTTTGCACTTGTTAACTGCATCATAATATTTGAAGCTGTACAGCTGTAGTTGCCCTCAAGAAAATTGTCTGCGGGAATATTCGAAACTCCGACCGATTTGGCTTCGGTAAAATTGATTTGAGAAGAACAATTAATGTCATTTCCTCCAGGGTCTTTGATTACTATACTTGGAGGTGGATCTCCATAAGACGTGCACTGGATGAGCACCTTCTTGTCGTTATGTTTGACTTCTATTACCGGATAACTGAGCGAACGACATACAACATCAAGGGATAAGAAAGATTCAATGGTAGGGAGAGTTATATTGGGAGAATCGCATGTAGGGATGTCATATGTGAGTCTGGGATTTCTGTAGTAGTAGTAGACCCAAAGCTGTAAGGGATAGACCAAGCAGTTGCAGTGCAGTGGATTGCTAGATACAAACAGTTTTAGCGGCTTTTCTCGGCTAGCTACCTTTCGCAATATGTCTAGTGGTAAAACTTTTATACTGTTATTACGAAGATAGAAGTATCGCAATCTGGTCAGTAGATTCATGATCCCATCCTCAATTCCTGTTATGCCACAATTATCCATTTCAAGATGTCCCAACGACGTAAGAGAACGAAACAAATACTGACTTACTATTCGAATTCTATTTCCAGACAGACAAAGATGCCATAAAAAAATCAACTGATCAAAGGCATGTTCATCTACGTGTTCAATTTGGGCATATGCCATATACAACGTACGAATATTCGGCAGTCCTGAGAGTGTATTGTTTGTTACAGAACCAAGGTTGTTATAGCTTAAGTCCAGAAACGTTAACGTGATTATTTTGGCGATCGCCAAGTTTTCGATATTGTTATCCTTAATTCCAAGTCGTATGATGTTACTTGGTAACATGTTATTACTAATATGCACTATCCCGTTTCCTGTAAGATAGAGCACTCTAAGTAACTTCAGTTCACTAAAGGCATTTCTTGAAAGTGACACAATCTCGTTGTGCGACAGGTTTAAACTCATTAGAGATCCGAGCCCTTCAAGCATGAAGTCAGATATGTATTTCAATTTATTTCTAGCGAGAACGAGAAACTTAAGCGGAGGAAGCAACTGAAAAGGTTGATCACTAAGGTCAGATATGTTACACCACGATAGCTCAAGGCTAATGATGTTCCGAAAATTCCAAACAAACGTTTGTGAAATTTTAAATTGTTCAAAGTTTCCTTTCAGCTTCAGTTTTCTGACCTTTGTGAGATATGACGAGTTAAATGTAAAGTTCACATCTGTTACTTCCAAAATGACATCATCACAGTTAATAGGGGTAAAAATCTCCAGCGCATCTACTTCATTACCGTCCATTTCTAAGCGCATGAGACGTTTTGGGCCTAAGAAATCTACAGAATTTATCGCCTTAATTTTATTGCCACGCAAGCCAAGAATTGTGAGACTCGTTAAGTCTTCAAAAGTTCGTTCTCCAAGTGAATGTATACCGTTGAAGTTTAGATACAGTTTGCGTATTTTTGTTAGACCTACAAATGTCCCGCGCTCCAAGACAGTAATTCGGTTATAAGATAGGAATAAGTTCAACAGATCTCTCATATGATAAAACGACTTTTCTTCTATTTCTTCTATTCTGTTGGCTGCCAGACTAAGTGTTTGCAATGATTCCAGATAAATGAACGTGTCTTTCTTCACCAGTGGCAGCCAGTTTCCGCGTAGCCTAAGCCATTTAACAGACGAAAGAGAAAAAAATGTGCCGTTTTCAAATTTTGAAACTTTGTTAAATGACAGATCAACACGCACTGTTTGATTGGATGGGAAACACGCGGCTTCAACTACCCCCAAATGGTTTTGCTGCAAATCCAAGTATTCCATTCTAGCGAGCACCAGACCACGAACCGCGCTTATAGAATTGTTTCTCAAAATTAAGATTTTTAAATTCTCCAGTCCGTCAAAAACATTCTTGTGCACTGCTCTTAAATGGTTGTTTTCGAGCTGAAGACTTAACAAACTGTTCAAGCACCTAAACGTCCCATTTTCTATCCAAGAAATGACATTGTTTCCAATATGTAATCTTTCAAGACTTTGCAAGCTATCGCCAAAAGAATTGCCATCCAGCGAAGCAACAGTGTTGTTTGTCAAAAGTAAAACTTTTATCAAAGGCATGTCTGCAAATATGTCTTTTGACAAAAAGGATAAGCGATTACTTGTTAGATCTAGATATTCCAAGCTAACCAAGCCAGAAAAAGTTTTGCTTGTCAGTTCACTTATTCTGTTGTCTCTCAAATCCAGCCATTTTAATTCAGTTAAGACAGAAAAAAGTCTGTCGGCGAGACCATTTATTAGGTTCTTCCCAAGAATTAGTTTCTTCACTTTTGACAAAGGGGTGAAAGCGTCACTGCGAATCTGATAGATTCCACAGTTCCACAGGTCCACAGTTGCGGCGCTCGCCAAGTTCAGCGTTTCCTCCATGGTCAGCACCTTTTCTCTCCGGTGCACACAGATATTGGAAGAGACTGTCCGCAAAATAGTACTAAGCGCCACCAATAGGAGCATACATCCTCTCGTCACAGCCATTGGAGGGGAAATGGTCGGCGCACACTCTTCCACAGTTTCTGAATAGACTAGAAACTGTTGCTATAACAGGGCCTCTCTTGTCAGCACTGTTAACGTGTTACAGAATGGAGTAGAGTTTTCCTGCCTAGACAGGTAGCTGCCACATCATCTAGCGTTTGGATCTGGAACCAGCCAATGTACAAACAAGCGTTATAGTGTGTGTGTATATATATACATATACATATACATATACATATATATATATATATATATATATATATATATATATATATATATATATATATATATATAGCATATAATGCGCGCATTTGTGCAAATGCGCCTATAATCGAAACAATGCGTTCTTTTCCAATTGAAAGAGAATTGTTTATTCAAGTGTTTCGCATATGCACCCATGCGCCTGAATTTCGCTTACAAGTGCAGGCAGATGTCCTTGTACAGGCGCATGCCTTGCTGTGGATACATGCAAACGCATAGTCCTCGACATAATCTTACCTGTGCGAAACATTTGGCAGTGCATCTCCTAGATTGTAACTCATATATTACGTTTTGTTAGGCTCACTTATGAATTTCATGTCACTTGGAGGGATAACAGATAACAGTCCAGTTATTTCGCTAATTTCATGTCACTTGGAGGGATAACAGATAACAGTCCAGTTCTTTCGCTAATTTCATGTCACTTGGAGGGATAACAGATAACAGTCCAGTTCTTTCGCTAATTTCATGTCACTTGGAGGGATAACAGATAACAGTCCAGTTCTTTCGCTAATTTTCCCAAAATTGCTGTTTTGTATTTGTAGAGAAATGCTACCGTACATTATTAGTTGAACCGGAGCTGAATAGAGTACATTGTTTGGAGGGTAAATTAAGGAAATTATTGATTGATTTAATTAGACCATTGAATTAGCCTTCCCAGCAAAACCAGTAAAATGACAACAGTTTTCATCTGAAAAACAAACTAAGTACTTACGATTAAGTTGCAAACTATTACATGCACGTTCAGTATGCATACATGTACTTCTAGGCGTATTATGCGAGCCTATAATTCGCAAAATTCTTCACTACATTCCACGAGTCAAAAAGATAAAAGTATTTAAAACAAATAAATGGTATGCGCCTATATCCGGAGCATAAAATTTAAGCATGGATTTACTCAAGTAGTTCGCCTATAAGCGTATGCGCCTGATTGGGGATATAGGCATGGTTTCGAAAATAGACACATGAGCCTAAATACGCGCATATATAATGGTATCGCTGTTGGTTTGCGACTGACTTATCTATCAAGTTCACTCACAAAAGTCACTGTCTGACCCCAATAAGATACATGTAGTTAAACATCATTGAAGAGCTGACGTCTTCACATCTTTTCCTGAAATCAAGTTCGGCGTCTTTGCCTTTCCTGTGCGCTTAAAATAAAAGTAAAAATAAAAATAGAATACTCGTCATGTGTAACCAGTATGATTTGGCTTAGTTGTTGACCGTTCAGCGTATACTGCGGAGCTATCGCAAAACCCTGTAATTGAGCGCGTGCGCCTAATTTTGGAGCTGCGCCTAATTTCAGAGCTTAGACGCATGCGTCCTATGCGAAACACTTAGGTTGATTTTGCCCTGATTATCATGCTCCAGTTAAAAGAGCACCTTAAATGCTTTTTAAAAAACATAAATTTTTAGTTTGCAAGTGAAAATAGTGCAACTTCTTTTGACTGACATAGTGAGCCTGTACAATGTACTTCATTTGCATAGAGACATGTCGATTTGTCACGGAAGAACCTGAACTTGATTTGCATAGACACAGGTCAACTTGTTTACAAAACATTTTAACGTTTTGTTTTGAAAAACATTAATTAAATAACGTAACATATAGATGTAATTGACGTCGTGATCTAAGTGTTACACATACTTCCATTTTATCGATGATCAAAGCTAAAGCCTTTAGATGAAATTATGATTTCTCAGAAACATTCAAGGTGCGCCTTTGATCGGAAAGTCAGGGTGCGCTTGTGTACAAGGAGACCCGCATGTAGAACTTTGGCGCATGCACCTATTTACATGTACGTAACGTTTGAATAGAAAAATCGTGCAAAATACGCGTTATTTCGCATATTGGCACGTTTTCTTATTTGTCGGATTTTACGGTTAGTGGGCTCGTTACCTCGCTACTGCCAATTTCCGTAAAATTGCTTTTATTGCCGGCAATGATCCTTCAATGAGTTCAATGAGAACGTATTTCTTTTATTCCTTCAATGTAATGAATCTATAAGCCGCTCCCGATCTTTTGTAAACCAAGAAGTAAATCACCAAGAAGTAAATTAAAGCTCAGATTTCATAAGCGGACTTATTGGAGTCAACGTCCGTTGCATGGAACAATTCCAATATAGGGACTTGACTATGTTCCCTAAGTTTTCAACGCATTTGCAGTCAGTTTACTCACTAATGCTAAATTTTTATTTCATTTCATCTTTATTGTAAGCTCCTCTTTCACTTAATATGTTATTTTCTATTGTCAGAAAACCGAGCCCTTATTTCAAGTAAATTAAATAGGAACCAAGTTGTTAAATTAGGTTCATTGCACGACAAGCTTCCTATTAATTTTCAGGAATTTTAACAACTTCTAGTTTACTTTGATCGGTATACATCAAAACTAAATCTTGACATGGAAATGAAGATAAAATAGCAGGAGGAAAGACAATAAGTGTTTACACATTAAGCCCCCTCCCCTACAGACCTCACCGACAAAAACACAATAGGCCTTGATTTTACAAATTTCCCGCAAGTGTTCTTTCCACTCTTAGATCCGTCTGTGAATTCACTTAAGGTTATCCCAAACCTTCATTCTCACTCACATATCGAAAAACCGGGCTATGGTCGCCAGTAAAAGTATACACTTTCAGAAAGAAAAAAGATTATGAAAATATGTTTTGTATTCGTGTGCCACTATTATTATTACATCACCAACTTTTTAAATCAAAGTTTCATTTTTAAGAAAGGTACATTCATAGCAAAATACCCTCTTAGTCGACTTTAATGAAACCCTTTTTAATGAAAACTTCACAGTTTTGCCTCAAAACGCTGATAGAAATTTTCGATTACTCATGTACAGAAGCCGTATTCGTCTGTTTCACGGTACACAAAAACAAGGTGTTTAAAAGGAAAACCTTTACAGCGTTTTAAGACTGATAAATAAGTATTAAATTGGGAAAAATTTGGTGAAATGCACCGAGTCGTTTTCGAGAACTCGTGTTCCTAAATTCAAATCAAGTCGAAGCCGAGAAAAAGCCAGAAAAGTTACGAGTCATGAAAATCTGAAGGGTTCCGATTCATTATTCGGTGAAAACTTGTTTTGCTGTGAACATTCACTCGTATTGTCAACTGAATTGACAGTGCGTAATTAACTTAATTATCACTGATTTTGTTAAGCCAGTTGACAATGACTCGAGTGAAACTTGGTTAGGGGAGGAGTTTACTTCCTGACATATTCAAATAGGCCAGCAGCATTACCGGTCATTTCCGTAGATAAGCCCATGGGCGTATATTCGGAAAATGAAAAATTTCAGGCGTTTTAGCAACACCAAATAAACGCCCGGGCGTTTATTTGGAAAAGGGAACGTGTAAACGGAAAGCCATAGTTTTGCTTTACTTGACACTCTTTTACTTAAATCTGCGTTAATAAATGCATAGTTCGCGAACGCCTTGTTCGTTTTTATAAATGATAAATACTCCGCAAAACTGAGTTTGTAACAAAAAGTTGACGCTGAGTGTGCTTTTAAGAGGACAATTTCCAAATAAACGTCCCACGGTCTGGACGCTTGACCGGCAGCACAAGCTGTAACACCAAATAAACCTCCCATGGGCGTTTCATCTACGGAAAACCCCGGTAGTACACACATGCCGAAGCACGCGCCGGGGAGACTGAAAGAAACTGAGTACGAAATGTGGAATAGAAANGGGGGGGGGGGGGGGGGGTGTTCGGAATGTTCGATCGAACCCACCTCCGAGAAAAAGGTCCAGCCCTAGCCTACCCGATAGGATAACATATGATTTAGATGGGCAACAAAATTTTTGTAGCTACTAGTTTTACTAACCACAATCGTAAGCAAGTTAATATTAAGTTTAAATTTGCTTCTCGATGTAAAGGCCTTGACATAATCATCGGGTCGTATCCGGCCCTAGCCGTGACTGCGTAGATGACGATTAGAAGAGACTTTATATTATTCATCGGCATTGAAAGCGCGTGGTCTCTACACCATAGGGTAACCCGGGAGTCCAGAAGTAAATGTGTATGCCTAGCCCAAACCATGCAGCATTGAGAGAGCTTTCCAAAAGTAGCAGAGGCGGGGAATTGGGCATCGCGTTTGTAAGTGCACAGGCGGCCCGAAAGTTGCGGGGCAGAGGATGTAGACCTTCTGTTCAGAAAATCTATCGGTGGACAAAAAAACGGGAACGTGTATCCCCCTTCGTCTGCTACCGGTCCTAGCTCCTGGACTCAATCTTTCCTCTCTCTTCACACTGTTGCTGTTTCATTTTGCTTTTGGCAGCCAAGGAGGGGGAGGGGGCGGGCTACCTGCCCCCCACCCCCCTAAATCCGCCTATGAGTAGTGCGTGTGGAGGCCATAAAATCGACCAAAAAACAGCAGAAAATGGGGTTGTTATTTACTACTTTCGTGTACTTTCTAGCATAGTATGGATAAAGTGCAGGTATTTTCAAATTTCGAATTAAAAGTGATCGTAAAATATATTGTTCATCTAATATCCACTTTGATTGTGGATTGGTGGATTGACATGCATGCGTGTACGCTTGTGTGCATTTCCGTTCTTTTAAATTCAGTACACGCCGACGGTAAGTTTATTGACTACTCTGTCGTTTCTCAAGAATCAGATATTTTGCTACCACGTTTTCTACACTGAGAAATCCACGAATGTTCACATTATTAGGTAAGTCTAGACCTAATTAAAACTGTGATCAATGAAGAAAGTCTTCTCTTGTCTATCAATGTCAATGATGCACAGCCTCTCAAATTTCATATGAGCAACAATCCTGATGGAAAAGATTTCCAAGGTTACATGGAAGGTTCACTAATCCGAAGGTTCGATACCTTCGGAAGTTCACTACTTCAAATGTCCAAAATGCCCGAAACCAAAACTCCGACAGTTCATTACTCTGATTTTCTACTACTGATTCAGAACTGACATGAATAAATTGTTGTATTTGTGTCCATTTAATAACCATTTAAAATGTGTACAAGAGTTGAATAGTCCCAAAATTGTTTTACATTGTTTACAAAAGAGCTCAGATCCAATCAATGGCAATCGTGATCTGAATCTAACTGAAGACCAATTCTCAAATAGGGACGACATCTGGGGCACGTGATGTGGCGATCAACGGCGGTTTTAAATTTAAGAAGACTGAATGAGACTTCGTGAAGACTGGCAGGTACAGGGTAGCCTACTAACTACATTTAGTTTCGACCCGGCCGTGCAAGTAGTTCCGGTGGGTGAGGTTGAAGCGCAGCGGCCCGGCTTTTCTGTCGCGCTATGAGATGATGCAATCTTGACATGGGGTTGATGAATGTATCATGGTTGATAATTCTTCAACAATCCTACTTCATATTCTTTTAGAAATGCAAGCACCTACTCATTTTTCAATATTCGTAAGACATACGGACAATTTCAGATGTGCAACATGAAATCCTAACAATAATTAGCCGAGTGTATTGTTGTCGGTATAATTGCATCTAATAACAGAAGTGTCGCTTATTTTTGCATTAAAAGTATAACAGTTACACCTGAATAAGAAATTTTAGACATTTCCGGAGTAGTGAACCTTCGGAATAGTGAACCTTCGGAATAGTGAACCTTCGGAATAGTGAACCATCGGAATAGTGAACCTTCGGAATAGTGGGCTGTTACCATTTTCAGCGATGTAAGCAACTTTTAACAAAACTACAATTAGATGAAAAATTACGTCAAATCATACTCCGACTACGTATTTCCGTCTGAGTATGTAACGAGGTGTAATCACTCATTTAAAAAACCACGATTTATGAATAAGGTTTGAGATATCCTTAATGGGCAAAATCATGCTTCCAAGCTCATACACGATTAGAAATTTTATGGGAACTGGCATCAGTGGATAACCTAGTTAGCTTTATAATCCATTTTCAGAACTTTACTAGTTTAGTTCTCCAAATCACTAGTAATAAGTTAATACTAGTAATAAGTTAATACTAGTAATAAGTTAAAGTCATGTAGGACCGCAGCTAAAATGTCCAAATTTGGCGGCCAACTTCGGAACATTATATCTCAGAGAAGGGTTATCGGGTTCTTATGAAACCTTCAGATAACATGCTTTATGCGCTGTTCTCCAAAAAGCGGTTAGGAATTGTTTTTAAAATAATCCACTTTTGTGTGTGAGGGACTATCAAATTTTAGAATTTTGTGATTTTCGTGAATTGCATAAAACGAAAATTTTGAGTTAAAATCTACAGTTTTGTAGATATTTTATTAAATACACAGACGTGTCGATGACGTCATACATGAGGTTAAAGTATTTTAAACTTTTTAAAAAATAAAATCTATTCAAACGCGGTAGACGAGGAATATTTCTAGTTACTAACTGGTGGAAATTTGTGGGACCGAGGGATGCCCGTGCTCTATGAATTTTTGGGACCGTTTTCGCTTTTGTCGCAAAACGCGCTCAAGTTTGAGCATTTGGTATTGGAGTCTTCCGTAAACGTGCCCAACCACAAATACCGCCAGAGTGTGTTTACAAGGAAAATAGCGTGCATTTGTATGTTATTAAAAGCATTGCATTGTTGAACTTCAAAACTTTCTCTGTTAGTCAACAAAAGATTCCGGTAATCGCTCATATAAAGTTGCTGGACCCGACTTTAGCGAATAAAACGGCTAAAAGTCAAATTAAAAAGTTTTAGTATGATGTACATGGAGACGAAGCGTAATCTTTGACCCAGGTACAAAAATCTCCAAAACCATGCCAAGATTTTTAGAGCGATTAAAATAGCCAAGACTTGAGCTGAGCCTCACTCTCTTTTTTGGCAAAACCTCCGACAACTCGACACTCGAACATTTCTGTCTTTTCTTGATGTTGACAATGTCTGGTTCATTGTAAACACAAAACATGTCTGGTTCACTGTAAACAATGAATATGTCTGGTTCAAACAAACTTAAATGACTACTATAAATTTACACAACTAATACACTTTTACGTAATTCCAAAAATACAGAAATAAACAAAATACCAAATATCAACTCACCAACTGTGTGGGTTTCGCACTTAACGGCAATTTCCCAACATGCACGAAACTACAGAGAAACACTTAATACACCTTGCTCGAACATTGCTTGCCTCTGGAACTGTGGCTAAGACAATGAGAACACCTTGGCCAGTCCATTATCAAATGAGTTCGACACGCCGTATTACATATGAACATACATCGAATGATGCTAAATTCAAAAGCATTGCCACCCGTACAGTAATAGACTCAACCAGGAGCATGCCAAGAATATTGTACGATTACACTTGGATTACCCCAAAATCCAACGGCTGCCTGCTGGTTTGTTAACTGGCCCACACCTAGTCAATCAGTGAGAAGCATATCATGCCAACACTGTTCAAAAGTTTTAGGTTGTAAAAGTCACATTTCTTGTCCTGTTTTCAAACCTCAAAAACCTAATCACGTGTACTTTTTACGAACTATTCAAATGCGGCATTTAAAAACTTTCAAAACAAGAGTTTAAAAATACCATTGTCGCTTCAGTGTGTTCATGGTGGGTCTGATTATCTAGATAACGATAACGTCAGCAATCTGAAGCGTGGTGTCTTGACCAATGCGACGTATTCCAGGTACACAAACCGGTCGATATATCCAAATCTGAACCGCACAGTGAAGTTGTCAACGTAGGATACTTTTCATGAGTACCCCAAAACAAACTTGAATGCAACACTGCTTTCAAGACCACGTGTCCTTGCACTCTTTAACATAGCCCCGTCATCATTTCAGGTATTCTTCTAAAATTTGGTATGTAGTTAGGTTTCGATATTTTCCTATGAATGCTCTTTTTATGGATTAAATTCTTGTTCTCGGAGCTTCTTTGACGGAGTTTTCTGAAACTGGGCATTTAATATCTCTCGCCAAGGTTTACCAATATTACGTGCAATTTATTCCTTGATAAGACTTACTGTTTTCGAGTTATTCCATGTCCAGTGCCCGACGATGGTACATTGACAGGCTTGTAGTAGTCGTCTGAGCTAGGGTTCAAGAGCAAGATCAACATGAAATGAATAATATGTTTTGTTCGATTGACTTAAAATTATCACATAATGACTGCTCGTTATTTCGAGAACAGTTGTTTTTTAATAAAAGTCGGACGCAAGGTGGCGTTGTGACTGCTATCATTATTCAAAGTTTTCTTTGCAGAGCTACGCGGCTCAAGCGGGATGGATCTTTCTAATATATGCACGTTGATAGATCTCGTCAAGATCTACCAGAATTGTGTTTTAGTTTTTGCCACGATTTACTTTCCCCAGTTGTTCGGCGTTTTCCTTGAGCTGTTCGTTTTAAAAAAACGTTAATTGTCATATGGTGTTGGCCTTGTCGGAGTCAAGCGTCTAGTGGAGTGATCGTGAGTGGTGTTCAAGTTTTGCTGTTGTTTACATTGACGGTCTTGGAGATGATGACAACACGTGTACCTGCGACTTTGCGATCATTTATCAGTGCATCAGCGTTGAAGGCTGCCTTGTCGTCGTCGTCGATGTTATTATGGGCGGGCTTCTGGCGGTATTGTCGGTGTTGTTGACAATGTCCGCTAGGGCATCGTGTTGATGATCACGTTGATCGCAATGAAGATAGTGACCATGATGCCGATAATGTCATCGTCCTTGATCTCGTCGTCACAGGCTTCGAGTGACATGTTTGTCGTCAGTGGGATTACATTTATTGACATAGCCTGTGGTTTTCATGTCAGCCACGCAGTCAGCCTTAGCGACTTAATGATTGCGGTGGGTGCGTCGGCGTTGTCACCAGTGTTGTGAACGGCGCATGTCGTTTTCGACAATACTGTCGTTGGTGTTATTGGCGGCGCTGCCAGTTTTATTGATTGTGTACCTACCAGTTGCCCAGCGTAATAACGTTTAGTTAGGTCCCGTAGCATTCGTTGCCATGTTTACATCGGGATCCATGGAGACAAATCGCTAGTTGTCATTACATTGCCTTGCAGCGTTCGACGTTGAGTATAACGTCAGGTCGCCAAATGGGATTTGGCAAAATTATCAGGTTATCAAATGGAAAATGAGCCCGATAAACAAGGAAACCCCATATGCGGGGGTGCGAAAGTCCTCGCCTCTACCAGCGAACACGAGGCAACTGGGCGAACGTCCGCCGGACACCCAAAATCGCCCGGGTGGTTTTCTTAGTCGACCGTAAATATGTCTCCAGCCCGATGTCGACCAATTTCTCCATCAGTCCCAGGTTCGACTCCTACCCAACTGAACACTTTAACTTTGCACGTGCCATTCGTGGACGGGTCCTTTCGGAACATCTCTGGTATTTTCGTAGTCACGGAGGTAATTCTTCAACATAACGCTAAAACCTCGTGAGAGACCGTCCTGAGTTGCCAGCTGGAGCAACTCGGGACGGTCTGGGATCAATAGAAAAACCACAGGGTAGATCTGTGGTCGACAGATCTATTCGGTCGATTACATTTTATTGCCCGTGAAGCCGATGGTTTGGTGATAAAAGCTGCCTGAAGAAATATGACTCGCGCGTTTGTATTTTCGCCTTTTTCAACGACATGTAAAAGATTCATCAACAAATTCCTCGTAAAATTCTGAAAACAAGCGTTTTTCTCTCACGAAAATCGATGAAGTTTTGGCCGAGATATTTCACTTTCAGTCCAGGCTAGCCCTGCACACTGGAGAATCGTCACAAAAGATTACTACGCGGTAATGCGGTTTCACTGCCAACAAAGGAAGACGTCAAAATCGACTTATAATTTTCATTTTTAAACTATTTGCATGTTAAAATATCGAAATATAAGTAAAACCCTGCGCTTTGTTTTAGCAGTAAAACAGCAATTTCATTTTGGTGAACATGTCTATAAGGATCTAACTCGCGCATGGTGGTGAGTAGTGAGTCCTATACAACACGTGAGGATCTCTGTGTGGTTGTTTTTGCTCTCAACTCAAAAGTAGCCGTTTCAAAATGGAAGATGGACAGAAAATGCAGGCAAATGACGAACACGGCCATTGGGCGGAAGCAACTGTGCGGGGAGTAAATGACAGCTCCGGGAATTCACGTCGGTTTTCCTGGATGGCCGTCTGAGTTTGACCAGCTCGTCGAGCCGTGACTTCAGCAAAGGGATTTCTTCACTGAAGAGGCGGTTAATACCATATATCATGTATTCAGTCTTGCAGGTTTCAAATGTCGTGCGTGACGTTGTTCTCAATCTTTAGTCTGTCTCTTACTGTAAGTGTTAACTATTTGTGCAAGGCCGTTGACATTCTTCATTTTTAGAGTCACACGACTTGCTGCCAGGATTGAAGTTCGCACATGCGCAGTTACAAAACGTCTCCGGGGGATAATTTGAGGCTGCGAATGGGACGGGACGGGTCCCTTTGGTTTTTGGCCTCGTGCTCGGGTGAGAGCACAATTAGGCAACTTCTGATTTTTACAAGGTTTTCAAAAAAAAATCTAAAGTCACATTGGCAAGCTGCAAGTCGCCAAATCGAGCCCTAAGTTATATCGATTATTCGTCAGTCGTCAGTCTTACAGAACTCTCACACATATAACCTAATTGATGGGTGGCATTGTCGCGTGGTCTTCGAGCTCTGCATCCTTAGCTTTGTTGCCTGTGGTGCAGCTAAAGCCAGCTAGCTGTGTGACAACAAGCGTCAAAATGTACAGTTTTGTACCAAAACTCTCTATGGTGTCGCTAATTAAGTCGCCATTTTCCCCTTTTCAGTCGATTTTCGCCAGGTGTCGCTGCGTCAGAGCGCTTGCACGTTGACACAGCACTTGTGCACGTTGTAAACTGTGCAAGCCATTTGTGTTGTTTGACTTGAAAAATTATCATTTTAATGAACAGAAATCGATGGCTTCCGTTTCTATCCATGAAGGTTAACAAGAGCAGTAGCGGATTTGTGGGGGGCAAGGGGATCATGGGATTCTCCCAGATTCCATTTGGCAGTTCAGGGTTGTGAATTTCTGACGGTCAAAATCCTGGCTAATACTCTGCCCTGCTCCCCCTCCCCTCCCAACTCACAGTCCTGCATCCTGCTCTGAAGAGACATGCTCTACGCGATGGGCTTACTATTTTGTTTTACGCTTACCGTAAGTGTTTTGACCAAAAAATCCGTTAAATATTAACCACGTAGTAATGTGAATTAAAGTATCGATATTTGTCTCGTTACAGGGCCCTGTTGGAAATCCTGGGGTGCCAGGTGCACCGGGAGAATCTGGATTGCCAGGTCCGCCAGGGGTTGAGGTGGGTATCTGTGGTGACGGTTGTGCTTTTCCTTTCAAGTATTCCTTGAATAATCTAACTGAGCCCGGAACTTGAGCGAGACAGATTTGTACTTGCATTTATGTTTGATATGTGCAGGTGTGGATTTAAAGGAGAATGCCACCCAAAAAACAACCTATTTTGTAACAATGTAGATCGAGTAGTTCTACTCATTAACGGCACGTTCGGTTGCGTTACCTGACACCTGACGGCAGGCGGAGGTGTTGAAATTATCCAATGAAGTCATTGGTTTCAAACCCAGTCTGTACAGCAGTTAACAACACGGGTTACTGGTGTCAGCTTATCACTTGAATTCATCGTTTAACATCAATAAATCATTAAACTTCGATGTAAAACCCTTAAAAATACACCAAGTTCTTATAAAAACGTATTGTTTTATTTCACTGTTATGGATTTATTGGTATCTGGACACACCGTAGCCTACCGCAAAGTTCGGCAGGCCAATTTACCAAGGTCCGTAGCAGTGAGGAGTTTGGCGTCTGTTCGAAGACAAATTCGAAGTATTCTTCCGTGAAACACAGACAGGAGAGCATAGATCTGTGTTGTTTATACTTGTGATTTTTTTGACTCGTGATCCCGGCCAGTGGCTCGGAACCCGATCAGGCCCGTCGCGGCCGCCGGGACTCAAACATAAACCAGCTTGAGTTGGAAACTAAACCTCCAGTCACGAAAAGACTATAATAGTGAGCCAAAGAAATGATTTGCACGTAATTATTTATGTGAATTAACTACGGAACTGAACTTACTTGTCGGGGGCCACGAAGTCGGGCTCCCCGTCCACAGTCGGTCAGGGCAAAGGTTGTACAGTAACAATGATTTGAATAATGTATTTGTATTTCTAAATAAGGATTCCCCTAACACGTGACCATAGCATATAAAATTGAGTAATTGTTTCACAACAGCTTTCTGTCAGCAAACACTCAGAATTAGCATTCGCTCACACGACCTGGGTGCCCGGTCAATTACTTGTACCTTTGTTGCCGGCATCAAAAGCCGGTAACGCAGTTGTTTATTCATTGCTGGCTTCTCAACATTTGCACTCACGAATACTACAAAGGCATTACAAATTGTATCTAATGAGACAGATTTTGTTTCAGTTTCATATAAGCATTGGTTAGGATGAGAATAATTCATTTTGAAACAGAACGAAGAATAATGAACGTCTACATGGCAACTTGCCCGGCGCCAATCCCGACTTGGTCAAGAGCTCACCCGAAGAACTTCACGGGTCGGATCGTTAGGTTTCACAGGCTATCAGTTCGAACCGGAATACACTGATTAAGAAATACTAGAGAGGCGTCGTGAACATGCACTGGCAACGGAACGTACGGATGGTTCTTTGGTACGCCGGAATTCGTCAGAGAAATCACTGTACACGAAATGCCGGCCACAGACACGGAGATGTTTGACGGCCTTATACATGTAGTTGCCATCAACAGCGTACCTTTCATTCTTCACTACCGCGAGGCACTTCCTAAGCATTTCGGGTTCTCGAGGAAGTCGAAAAAACGATATACCCGCTTTCTTCGTTGCTTCATAGTTTGGACAAGCGGGAACGATGGACAGCAATGTAGCAGCAATCACTCTGCAGACGAAGCACTGACGTCGCTGCGTCGTTTCTCACCTTCCTCACAGGTTAACGCGACACCTCTCGGCAAGGTGAGGTCGACCGTATAAGGGGCGATGTGGATATAGACCGATTAAGACGGTAAAAAGACTAATTAAATCGGGTGGCATTCTCCTTTAATAAGACAGAAAGCTGTTGGCTGTGCTACAAGACTGTTTACACTTGTAGCGTTGGAACGATGACTGACTAAAAAAAACGGCAAAAATTATCAGGCTCAAAATTAAAGTATTTAAAAATACGCTTTTTCTTGAGTAAGCAAACTTGGTTATCGGTTCTAAAAATTGACGAAATTCTGCTGCTAATTTTGTGGAACGATCATACTATCCGGAACACCTCGGGTGTTTTCGTAGCCTCAAATTATAACACCCGAGGTGTTCTAATACTATCGTACTCGTCGGCTTTTAAGACGAAGAAGTAGAGCGTCACTTGTTGGCCAATTCCACTTTTTAGCAGATTCTTCAATCGATTATTGGTAATATTGGAGGCCTTTTATTCGTGGGGCAGATTACTAGCTGGACATGTCTGTCCGCAATAATCTTAACCTTACGAGCTTGGACGCCGCTATTTTCCAACATGGGTTGCAAAAATCCCAGGAACCTCCTCGGGTGCTAAGAAACTTAAGTGCGCAATTAACCCAGGACCAGATGTACATGTAAGGATAGTGACCACCCTCTGGACACCGTGAACAAGAAGAACAAAACATTGCCGCGGACATGCCGTTTCAGGGGTTAAACGAACATTTTCGTCGAAAATCGCGGTTTTCCCTTTAGGAAATCGTAGACCATCAATGTCACCCAGCTGTTCACTACATCTGGTGCGTGTAAGGGGGTCGCTTTCATGGGTCCCAGAACCAATTGTTTATTCGTAATTTTAGATATTCCTTAATTTTTCTCACTGAAATNGCGCATGCACATTATTTTTCAGCCTGGTCCCCGTGGAGCAACCGGCCCTGGAGGTATGCCTGGTAAACCAGGGGAGTCAGGCAGACCGGGAATAAACGGAGCGCAAGGTCCGCCGGGAGTGACGGGGCCACCCGGGCAGCCGGGGATGCCTGGACTGCCCGGAATGCCAGTAAGTATGAGCAAGATTCTCTCATTCCTTGAAGCTTTCAGTTGGCATGTCATGAATGCCTTTATTATGTGCACTATTTATCTTAATATATATAGATTATTATATGGCGAAGTCGTTATCCCCCGTTATCTTGAGCCCGAGTGGATTTTGGAGAATTATCACCCGAGGAGCGTTAGCCCCGAGGATGATAATTCTACAAAATCAAGTAATTGTTCACAGATGCTGTCAGGAACTCGCAATTTTAACATCTGTTTTGTTGAACAAATATGTTAAAGCAAGGGAATAGGCCATATTGTTTGTCTCCAATTTCGAATACTTGCTAGCTAGGTGGTGTTACGTAGCCGTATGGGACCAACCTTTTTACAGATAGAAGACTTCTGACTGTAGAAAATCTTTGTTTTACATTCGACAGTAGACCTAAATTTTCTAGTCACCAGGTGACGAAAATGAACCATACCCCCTGATCTTACTGTGATGCCCTAGCATGAGTGATCGTCTGTAAGGTCAATGAGTGACTAGTGATGTTGTCGACGATGGTTGGTTTTTGATGACTGACGATGATGATGTGTGCGTGTGGTGAAGACGAGTGACTGTGACCGGTGTTGGTTGTTTGTGAATGGTAGCGGATGATGGTTGGTAGGGGTGTTTGGGTGAGAGCTCGTGGTCATGATGATGTTTGTAGACGGTGAGTTAACTCACCGATCGGCAAAATGTTTAGTTTGATCGCCCTTTCATTTATTTTGCCACAGTGTAACGAGTTGTCAAACAACTCTTGCCAACGATGGCTTTGTCATTGTTGTATTAATGTGGTATTTTGGCCTCACATTTTTCATACTTTCATACATGTAGATGCATGCAGACAGACAGACATGCACACACACACACACACACACACACACACACACACACACACACACACAC